>JAMQGT020013719.1:0-132500 GCA_024447675.2 Pterophyllum scalare | reverse complement strand
TAAATTATTTATGTTGTACTGCCTTAGGAAATACTTAGCAATACAATACAAGGAAATACAGTCCTTAGTGCACATGCAACTATCTGTGGTGAAAGACTACTGACAACCTCATCCCATGAGAAAATTACAACACCCTACTGTACTGTCCGCCTATGTGGACAGTATGTGTTTCTGCTTGAGATTCTGAGAGTAAGTGTATGTCTAGAATATCAACAACCTCTTTGCACCTCTGATTGCTCTGCCCTGAGGATTAGAGTGATGAAAGACAAAAGTAGGAGTAGAGTCAAAAGTGAATTTCAGGACTTTTCTCCCAGCATGCCCAACTGAGCCTGAAAATGATTCTCCAGCTTGCTTGCCTATTGCATACTTAGTGCTCTTGCATAACATAGACATGAGCCAAGTGGACTTAACTTGATATTGTTAGCATGCTGATTAAAAAAAAAAATCTGCATGATCAACTTTTAAAAAATGTTCAATTTTGCATCTGCTCACTATTTAAGCCTGTCTTAGTATAAACTACTTAATCTTTTATATATATATATATATATATATATATATATATATATATATATATATATATATTTGCAAGTGAAGATTATATAATTACAACATTTCTTTAGTCATTTTTTGTATGTCTGATCTTCTTTAACAGTTTCAGATGTCTGTTTCTAAGCGTCAGTCTCCATTTCTATTTGTAAGTTACCTGAAGTGGTTTACAGTCACTAGAGTAACATATTAGTGTAGCTGCAGTACTTTCGTGAGTAACAAACGATAGAACTAAATACTCTGTCAAACTAAAGAACATGGTAACATAAGTTTAAATGGAATCTTTATACATTATATTTATATTTCATGATATTATTGTATCAAGCAGCAACACTCATCAAGACAACAGAGCTTTGCTTAACCGCTGAAACAGCTTTGCTTATCAAACATGAAGATAAATAAAAGACAACCTGATTTCTTGGTAATGGATCAGACAAAGAGCAATTCATAGTGACAGATCAAGATTTGCTTCTACAAACATGAATTTCTCCATCCCTTGCTCAGGACACTATATTATTAATGGGCAACTGCGGACCATAGCAGATGGAAAGGTGTTTTTTATTGTGTATTTTCCAAAAGACGTTTGGGAGTTTGTGCTCAACAACATTGTGGTTGTTGTTAAAAGTACGATTCCAAGTAGGGGAAAAATATGGAAAATAACCCAGAGCCAGCAGCTCCTCAAACTCTGCAATTATATTGAAACAGAGTAAATTATAAAATATTCATGTTTTTTGTTTATTTGGAGGTGTACCTAAGAACATTATTTGGGATTAAGTGAACAAACACAGACAATATTTTAGTAAATAGTAACACTTTTTATTGCTAAAATCTCACCTGTCACTGTGGACTGCTTAGTGGTCACATTTAGCCATACATCTATACAATGCTTTATTCTATACATATTTAAGCACTCCCTCTACCACACAATCAGTATAGAACGACCATCTAATTTAACCTAAGCCAGAGTACCAGGAGAGAGATCCAATGTGGGAGCAAGAAGAACATGGAAACTCCACACGGAAAGGCCACAGCTGACCAGGGGATTCAGACCAGGAACCTTCTTGTTGTAAGACAACAATGCTAACCACTGCACCATCAAACCTTTTACTCTGAATCAAATTAAAAGTTAATTTGAGGTAGTAAGTGGAGCCTGCTCTATAGAAAACTGTGCCCCTGGTCTCAGTTTGGGCATTAGTAGGCAAAATGTGACATTTTACAGGGTTGGAATGGCGGATGTGCTGTCTTAGTCCTTTTGTGTGCTGGATGGAGGCCAAGAGCACATCTATAACCTCCTTTGTGCCAATGACTGCCTTCCTGAACAGTAGACAGAGAGGTTGCCAAGTCAGTGTTTGGCAGACCAAGGATAAACTCCGCCACAGTCAGAGACTAAATCCCCCAAGGAAGATTTCAGATACCTAATGGGGATTAGAGAAACTAAGAAGGCAGGTCAGGAGAATTTATGAATAACGAATAAGTGAGCTCAAGGAGCCAGCTAGCAAACAAATGTGCAACAAGGGAAATGTCAAAACAAAAACCTCAGAATTTCCTCATGTGAAAAAGGTGCATATAAAGGGAAATATGGGTTGTGCATCTGAATATGCAGTTGTTTTTATTTTACTGAATACTTTCTGAATGTGTGACAGTGCAGCCCTCTCTCACTCTGTCTGTGTCAGTATCTCTCTCTCTTTGTGTGAGTGTTTCTGTGCTGCTATCACAGCCTTGAGGTGGCCATCAGCAGTCAGGAGTCAGAAGAATTATCAAGGTAACAGCAGTGAGCTGGGGGAGAGAAACTGCCACCTTTACCTTAGCTTTTCTCTCTGAACTCATCAGATCATAGGTCAGGTCACCAAAGACCCTTTAAGTAATACCTGTCACAGAGGAGGTTATGATACCAATCCACACGAGGAAGGTTAGGTCAGAAACAAAACAATACATGCCCAGTCTGTTCACATACAGCTTGTTTGTATACGTAGCAGTAGCTTATTCATTGTTTAAATGATAAAATACTAAACACAAGGGCTTCTGCTCTTCTATAAACAGGTTATTTTAGATTGTGTATATAGCCTAGATGGCGGGACATCATAATCCAACTTCTTAAAAGGAGAAAGCACGAAGCCAAACAGAAAGAAAGAAAAAACTAGTGAATTTTAAAGTTCAGTACATATTAATAATTTAAACCATATAAATCCATACATCTATCTTCAAGAAAGCAAAAAATGTTATTTTCCGAAATGTCAAATCAATTTTTTACTAGAGCCCTACTTAAAGGAAACAAAACTATGTACAGTAACTCTTCACAACTTTTCTGAGGTCATCTAAGAAACTGAGCTGGTCATTGACTGGTAGAATAGTAGTATCCCATAGAGGTCAAAAATCATGGGAGGCAGGGAGCAAGGATGATTTTCTACTGATAGCACCCCTTCTTTTGCAGAACAGCTATTAAACAAACCATCACATAATCCAAAAAGTTTTGCCACTAAAACACAGCTAGTTTGTTCCTGGAAGCCTTTCAGGGTAGAGAGGATTTAGAATTTTAATGTCCATGTAGTGTCTTCAGATAATTACAGAAGGCAGTTGACCATGAAATTCAACCCACCTTGTTATTCAGTGACATTTGAATTATTGGAATCGCTCACAGACTCATTGGTTGAAAAGGCCAGTCTCCTTGCAGTATGTGTTTAGGTGTTTGAGCACTGATGTGTGTGTGTGTGTGTGTTTCTGTGTGTGTGTGTGTGTGTGTGTGTGTGTGTGTGTGTGTGTGTGTGTGTGTGTGTTTCTGGGTGTGTGAGTGGGTGGGTGTGCCTGTGTGCATTTTCTTGAACTTCTCTTCTTGTGACAGCTAGCTTGAGTTTAAGCAGTGGGGATATTTTTCACAAGGTGAGGTCATTTTGGCTATTCTGTTATTTTACCAAGGGGCCAGTTTACGGTCAGGGACTTAATTGAGCCAACAAAAGGTGCTTCTAAAGATAGCTGTACAAGGGCAGCGAGGCATAAACAAGTGTGTGTGGGGGGGTGGCGTAATGTGTGCAGCTGCATGTCTAAATATTAATCATTAGCAATTTGTCATTTTCAAACAAGGGTCTATAAAACTCACAGGGTGACTTTATGGTAAATAACATGGTGCATGCAGCTGTCTTTTTTCATATTTTGCATATGTACTGTATACCCACCCATGACTATAATGGGAGAACCAAGTGTTCTGCAATCTGTGTGAGAGCTCTGAGGCTGGCCTGTACTGATAGGCCTTTGTGTTCAAAAAATATTTCTGTTGACTCAGTCAGGAATGTATATGCTCAGCAAAACATTAATGGATGTAGGTACAGATACAATGGCTCTGAACCTAAATGAACATAACATAGCTTTAGCATCAATTTATACAGTATGCCACATCCTATTTATCAGACTTACATGTTTCCTTATTGGCTATTTACTAACTAATGCAGTTTTGGGTTCCCACTATTGTTTGTTGTCAGCGGCAGAGGATATAATGAGTTGTCCAGAGAAATAATGTTATCGTATGTGCTGCACCTACTGGTTTTCAGGTCAGACAATGATTGCTCTGAGAGCTTTTCCACTGGAGCCCTTTTGTTTGTCTTTGCTTTCATGAGTAAAGTTACATGTAGAGATGATTGCCAGAGTCTGTAGACACCCAGGCCCACAGAAAAGAATGCAAACAGAAAATATAAGGGTGTACGGTAGCTCAGAGACTATAGATCTAAAAAACACAGCAATATTTTACATCCTTATAAATATTACCATGTTTGCTGACTTCAAAATCTCTGTTTTATTACCCTGGTAAATACTTCACAGTATGTCAATGGATGTGTGTAGGATCAAATCATTCTCTAGTGTAGAGGTCCTCATGGGTCAACTTCATTCTTGAGACCAAATATCCACAGAGCACTAACTTCACAGCTTCAAACGTTTTGTGCACTTCCAGATCTCCTATTCAAAATAAAAAATAAAACAGACCAGGGCTCTGAGTTGATGAGGTTTCACAAAAAAAAGTCTGTAGGCTTTTATTAAATGACTGCAATTGATGTTTTTATATCAATGCATTAAATGACTGTAAAGAATGTGACAATGTCATGAATCTGCAGAAATTAGTCATTGAAATCTGCAGAAGATCTAACATAATTCTAAATTAGCTGAATACGGCAATAAATGAGAAATGAGCCACCCCTCATTTCTTTACTTTTTTGCTGCAAGTAGCCAGATTTTGTTTGTTTTTGTTTTGATGTCTGAAGGTCTTCCAAAGTTTTTCTTTGGACACTGGCTACGTTTCTACTAATTTTCAATCCACTCCTTGTGCCCTGACCATCTTCAGAGGAATCTTTTCGTTTGTTTGTTTGTTTGTTTGTTAAGCCACTTAACACTGATCTATGAATCACTCAAGCACAAAAAGGCACCTAACTCAAGGGAACCACTGTTGTGTCTACACATAATAAACAACTTGGCAAGAGTGGATTTTAAAGTGTCTTTAAGGCCTTTGTTACTAGCAGCTAGGCACAGAATTCATAATTTCTTGCCATCTTTTAAGTCGAATCCATAAAAAAATGCTACAGATAACACCGTTTGACAGGCATAAATAGCATTTTTGCACCATCAAGATGATTCCCATTAGCTGAAAACATGGTATGTCTTGGCATGCTATGCAGTGTGTCCTTAAAATTTTTGACCACTGGACAAGTGGGACAAAAGAAGTGGCGGGCCTAAAAAAAAAACCTATCTACAGCAGATGAACAATATCTGAAAGTCATATCTTTAAAAAATAAGAAAAAAAATCCAGCAAAGACCTGACAGAATCTGAGCAATGCATCTGACTGTTGAGTTGATCCATCTGCTATTCACTAAAGCCTCATCAGAAATGGTCTCAATGGAAGGTTGACTGTCAAGGAGCCGTTCGTATGGAAGAAGAATAAGGTGCAAATTCTGAGCTATACCAAATTACACAAGAACTGGACTGAAAATTAGTGGCAACACATTAAATAACGGATGCAAAGTTGAAATTCAATATGCACAGAAGAAGTCAGGAGAAAGGTACAACAGTGAGTGTCTACAGGCATCTGTAAAACACGATGGAGGCTCTGCCATGGTTTGAGGCTGTATTTCAGCCAGTGGTGTTGGAGATCTTGTAAAAACTGATGGATTATGAACGCTGAAAGTACAATTAGACTTCGATCCACCATGCAAAACCATCTGGAAAGCATTTGATTGGCAGTTGCTTCATTTTTCAGCATGGTAATGCAGTAAAAGCATACCAGGGTTAGAAAAATACAAAATTGAACATAATCAGTCATGGATTGGCCTCCCCAGAGCCTGGACCTCAACATTATTCAAGCAGTGTGGGATCATCTTGACAGAGACCAGAACAAAATGCAGCCAACATCCAAAGAAGAGGTTTGAATGTCCTTGAGGAAGCCTGGAGAACTATTTCTGATGACTACTTAAATAAAGTACAAGACGGTTTGCCTAAGAGAGTTGAGCCTGTATTGTAGAATAAAGGTGGTCTTGACTTTCAAAAATTTACAAACTGTTCGTGCCTTAATGTTGCTTGTATGCTTGCACACACTTCAATACATCGCTGCACTGATTTCTCACTTTCATAGCAAAATGTAAAGAAATGAGGGGTGGCTTGTACTGTATGTGAAGTAATTAAGCAACTGTTTACCAGCTGGTTTTCCACTTAAAAAGTGACCGCGTATCCACGTTTGCAGCTTATTTGTGTTATTTGCGTGGGGGAGAGGGCGGGGGGGATCCACTGGTGCTTAAAGACAAAGTTGATCAAGTGTACTGTTCTTTTTTTTTTCCAGCCTCCTGTGAATTCTTAGTTTTGCCTCTGCTAGGATGAAACCTGTGAATAAATCAGCGGATAGCGCTTGCCTTTGGCACTGTATGTGGAAATAATATTGGTTCATCAGAACACACATCCTGTACAATTTGGATGGCTTATTCGTGTAAGGGAAAGAAAGCCGTTTGACGTTTATTTCTTTATTTTCTGCGCATGGTTCTAAATCCTGATCCTGCTTCCCATTAATGCAGTTTTGGTTCACTATCCGCCCTGCGCAGAAAGAGAGAGAAGAGAGAGAGAGAGAGAGAGGGCGCTCCTCCTCCTCCTCCTCTTTCGTTCCTCTTCCCACTACTCATCCCGAAAAGCCAAGGTAATACGGTCCTCACGGCGGAGTCCTCTCATCATTTCTCCCCTCGCATAATGGAAACTGAATGAAAACAGCTGTGGTACGTCCGTCACCGGTACTTTTCCGCTTTCCCCGTTAGCTGTAGTGTTTTGTCTACTATGGTTCTCCTCTTCGCTGAATAACTTCTTTCCTGATATTTTTTATTTATTTATTTTTCCAGACACGCTCTCAGAAATAACCAAACCTACGACTTGTCATTAAACTGCCCTGGAAGAAGGTCGCGTTTGTGTGGATGGAGAATTTTGAATCGGTGAGTTGTAGACTCATCAAGCACAACAGTCGGCACAAAGCTGCTATTATAGGCCTGCAATGCTTTTAGTTGTCAGCCAGTTCGGGGAATGATCCGGCTTTAACATATTGCGTCTTCAATTAGCTATGTAGACTGATTTGTTTAGTAGTCCTATTGATACGGTGGTAAATTTGATTCGAGCAATCATAAAGTAGTAAAATAAAGAGTAAAATAAAGATGCATCTGCTGTTCTTTGTTTGTGCTTTTTTTTTTTTTTTTACTTGAAACTCAACAGGTTTTGACTGTCCTGCATCACTTTTAGGACGACCAAACCCAGAGTTAAAAAAATAAATAAATAAAATGGAGCAATTTAGGCTGTTTTGTGATACTGTTATTTATTTATTTATTTTGCCTGCTTTTAGTTTTTAAGCTGTAAGATGCAGTAAACTATGAAGAGAGGGCTGCTTCTTAACCAGTACCTCTACAGAGGGGGAGCTGAGGAATTTAGCCTTGAGAAAGAGGATGCTTATTGCAAGTCAGTATGTCCCTGTAATCTCATTAAAGCTCAGTATATGAAATAGAAATATATTTTTATTAAGCTTTCTCGCCTGACTGCGATGTTTAATTTTATTTTCAAGATACCCTTTTGTTACCTCTGCCTTGTTAGAATAAGAGTTATGCTGTTAATTTTGTCTACATTGTTACATTCGTATCTTTTTTTTCCCACTGGCTCATCATTTCTCCTTATTTTTTCTACATTCTTAAGATTCAAGTGTCTCATATCTTCTTCCTTTTTTCTGTTTTCTCATCAACTGATCTCACTCTCCTTACCTGGGAGGATTAAAACAGCACCCATGTGCTTCCTATCCTCATACACTCCCTCCCTTTCTTCTCTTTAGCTGGTAAATGAGCTGAAGTCAAGCTGGTTGTGAAGGTGCTGGACTTCTTCCCCCCTACGCCCCAAGCCGGACACAGCATGGCGGCGGGAGTAGCGGCATGGCTTCCCTTTGCCCGGGCAGCAGCCATCGGCTGGATGCCTGTGGCCAATTTACCCATGCCAGTAGCACCTGCTGAAAAGAACAAGAGGCAGGATGAGCTCATCATTCTTAATGTCAGTGGGCGCCGTTTCCAGACCTGGAGGAACACTCTAGACCGATACCCAGACACACTTTTGGGCAGCTCAGAGAAGGAATTCTTCTACAATGAGGAGACCAAAGAGTACTTCTTTGACCGGGACCCTGATGTGTTCCGTAGCGTGCTCAACTTCTACCGTACAGGCAAGCTCCATTATCCACGCTACGAGTGCATATCCTCCTATGATGAGGAGCTGGCTTTCTTTGGCATTGTCCCAGAGATCATCGGTGACTGCTGCTATGAAGAGTACAAGGACAGGAAGAGGGAGAATGCAGAGCGTCTGATGGATGACCAGGAGGACAACAAGGATGCCAAGCTGCCCAATATGACCTTCAGGGAGACCATGTGGCGGGCTTTTGAGAACCCTCACACTTCGACTATGGCCCTTGTCTTCTATTATGTCACTGGCTTCTTCATTGCTGTCTCTGTCATCACCAATGTGGTAGAGACAGTGCCCTGTGGCACAGCGCCCAACCAGAAGGAAGTACCATGTGGTGAGCGCTACACCGTGGCCTTTTTCTGCATGGACACGGCCTGTGTTATGATCTTCACCGTGGAGTACCTGATGCGCTTGTTTGCTGCACCCAGCCGCTATCGCTTCATGAGATCCGTCATGAGCATCATAGATGTGGTAGCCATCTTACCATACTACATCGGCCTGGTGATGACTGACAACGAGGACGTGAGCGGTGCTTTCGTGACACTCCGTGTTTTCCGCGTGTTCCGTATCTTCAAGTTCTCCCGTCACTCGCAGGGCCTGCGCATCCTGGGCTACACACTGAAGAGCTGTGCCTCGGAGCTGGGCTTCCTCCTCTTCTCCCTCACTATGGCCATAATTATCTTTGCTACCGTCATGTTCTACGCAGAGAAGGGTTCAAGCTCCAGCAAATTCACCAGCATCCCAGCCTCCTTCTGGTACACCATCGTTACTATGACAACGCTCGGGTAAGAGCAGAACAGACACCTCTTTTATCTAGTTGTGAGGACTGTGTGTGTGTGTGTGTGTAAGTGCACACTTGCGCATGCAAGTATGTGTGAATTTGTACGTTTGCGTATGTGTCTATTTGCACCTGTGTCAGTAAATATTTGATTATGATTTGACTTGAAATGTGTGCCTGACTTTGTAGCCCAGAAACCAATAACAGCTTTAGTAGTCTGAGTCACCCTTTCTAAGATATCCTTTGCAAACTTTATGCATAATGATAAGAAACTACAGAGAAAGGGCACTTTTCAGTGGACTTGCCCACTGTATTTTTACTGATGGTACTCTTCTGGGGGAAGAGCAGCCATCAAGATGTTCTCTCTCCATTATGACTGTGCCATCGCTTGCCTTTTATATGTCACTGATAAGAGGGAGAGACAAGAGAGAGATTGGCTCACTAAGATGCTTTCAACTTTGGCAAAGTATTAGATAGGAAATAGGGGGAAAACAGTAAACCATTACCAACCTGTCTAACTTGCCCTGTGGTTAGCATCAATGCACTTTCAGAATTAAATGAAACAATAAGAGCCTTCCTACTCAGCGCTTTATAACTTACTAGACACTGGCCTCGAAGTGCTTTGTGGTTTAAAGACTGATGTAAAACATCCGAATGCTCTCCATTCAAAGAGTCAAACCAGTGGCTGTACTTAGGTAACAGGCAGAGATAATTATTGCTATTAACACATCATTTTAAAAGCTGTGCATCTTTCCAGTATTCACTAAATGGCTAATTAACCTGCAGTCCGGGGTTTGTGTTCCTGTATGCGCTTCATCATTTATAATCATGAGTTAGTTTTGAGTCATCAAGGTGAACATGTGGAGTATTATGATGTATTTGTTCATTTTTGTCATCATGTATTTCCGCCAGTCACTTTATGGTAGTAAGGGGAACTACACATAGTTCATTGATTTTTACACTGCACAAACACACACAGAGGCACATGTGATGCAGCACTATTAGGCTTAATGGTAATGTGTTTTATGAGTGTCCCCTGTTGTGGATGTGTGAGTCAGACTGTGAGGCTGACAAATTGCAGCATCCTGCTAAATGTCAGAGTCATGGAGGCCATAAATGGCTCTGAGCTCATTGCTATAACACACTTGGCACCCTGTCATTGTGCCTTGCCATTCACAATCGGCCCAGAAGATCTGCTGTTGAGCAGATTCTGAATCAGTTATTGGTCCACAGACAGACAAATAGCCACAGAATTGTAGACAATAGAAGGACATTCTATTATTAATTTTTAAATTTTTTATTTCCTGGACAAACTGGAGCAGGTTTTTTTTGCCATCACAGCCTTTACCCTCATGCAGTGCCCATCTCTTTCCACTTAAGATGCTGAAATACATGCACACTGCAACATCACTTTCTAGACACTGTTAGAAGAGTTTGTGAAAAAGCAAATGTCCTAGCTTCCTAATACGCAGTATGTGCAATGTCCACTTGAGCCCGTGTGCAGGCAGCCGTATGAAGAATGCACAGCAAGCTAGTGGGCGTCAAGTCTCTTACCTCCTGCACATTCTACCAGCCCTCGCCAAAACTAAACCTGTTGTGTGCTTCATGTGAGAAGCAGCAACTTTGGACAAGAACCAGCCCTGAATCTTCCGACACTGTCTGGAGTTCAAGCTTGAAAACAACTCAGAAGTTAAGTGTATGTCTATGTCTGAGTGTGTGTGTGTGTGTGTGTGCGTCTGTATGTGTGTTTAGACTGGGGGTAGTTATTGAGCTTGGCCTCATCAATAAAACAGGGGCCAGAAGTGGGTGTCAGAGTGACTAATGATGTGGCCCACTGCATCTGCTGACTAATGTAAACCTGCCTGACATTCTAGTCTCTGCTCACAGTTTACGTCATAAACACACACAATCACAGACACAGATGCACACTAACCATACACATATTGGCAACGTTTGTCTTTATGCATTTGACCATGTATAAATGCGTGCAGGCATGTTTTATGACAGATTGCTTTTTTCCCTTTAAAGCATACTGTATATAGATATTAGATTCGCAATCATCATGTTCTTTTAAACTTTTTGAACTCTCCTTCACTTATTTGCATCAGAATTTATAGAAAAGTATCAACGGTCTGCTGTACAGCAATTTATACTCATTTAACTTAATAAGATGAATGGCAGTTCCTGCAGACAGTACTTTCCTTGACTTCTTGTCTTCCTGTCTAGGAGCCTCAGGGCTTACAGTTGTGCTCTTGAGTGTCTCCTTCTTTGTCCTCCTCCAAGGTACACTCATATCATCAGCACTCTCATGTTTAATTAAGTGAGCTTTCGCCCTCGTGTCCCTGTTATACCTCTTATTGTTTTTCTGTGTTTTGACTGGTCTGTGCGCGTGTGTATTTGTCAGATTGTGGCATGTCAGATTGTGTGTACATTAGCGCTATGACACACTGCAACACGGTTGCCCTCCCTGCGTCACAAAGTACGCACAGCCTTTGCAGGCTGTGGCTTTTTGATTGTTTTGTTTATGTGACAGTAATCCAGCCTCAATCAGAATCCATAATCCCACTTCAGCGATGGGCAACGAAAAAGCAGGTGAACAGTTTTCTGCTATTTTTTGCTTGTGCAGCATTCTTCTTAGACTGCAATTTCTTCAATAACAACCATATGCCAGAGGTGAAGAGAAATGGAGACCAAGCTGTGAAGAGTGGGCCAAAATTAGAAATGGAAAAAAGACACAAGTATGCATCTATTTTTTGTAGCTAACATTTTAAATGGATCAAAAGCAGACTGTAGAGAAGAAACTTGCAGGGGGCATACTTTTGTATGAACTACCTTTAGTACAAGTAAGGTAAGATTCTCGACAGTAGACCTAAAAGGCCTCCTTGCTCCTTATGACCAACTGGACAAAAAGAGGTTTAACAACTCAAGCGAGTTAGCAAGCCACCAATTGCCATAGAGCCCTGCTATCACTCTATAGCAGGACTAAAAGGCTTAGCTCAAATCCTGCAAATGAGGCAGACAACGATGCAAGCAGGCAGGCAAATAGTGGTGAGGCTTTAGCTAAATCAGGGACATTTAGGCAATAGGACCCGTGAGGGATTTTGTTCTCTATGTTGTTAATCAAATTGATTTTGACCTTAGGGTGGTAATAAAATTGAGCATTTGTCATATTTGGTTGAACCTGTATTATAAACTGGAGTAGGCAGAGAGTATTGGTGTGTGTTTGTGAGGGAAACGCAGCAACTGCCAAACCTCAGCTCGCCATTGCTCGTCCATTCAGACCAGCTAAAGAAACTGTAGCTTCCTGCCTCAGAAAAAAGGAAGAAAACTTAAGTTCCTGTCTGTGTGATTTCAGTATGGCTGTCATGTCTGACATCATTATTTAACATTTATGTTTACTGCTGTTATCAAAGTGCTTTAAAGGCTTGTAGTTTAATCACAGGAAATTGCATATCACAACTGAACCTGTACTAACCCAGAAACAGGCAGTTATAAAAATATTGTAAAAAGTATACGCTACCTGTAACTTATGAAACATTGTCACTGTTACATATGTGGATAAAGTGTGTATATATATATATATATATATATATATATGTGTGAGTGTATATATATATATGTGTGTGTGTGTGTGTGTGTGTGTGTGTGTGTGTATGTATGTATGTGTGTATATGTATATGTGTATATATATATATATATATATATATATATATAATAAAAATAAATATTTTTTTTGTCTATATTTTTGTTTCTGAAACTCTCCACTGATGTTTTTTCTATTTAGTATTTTAACTAATGAAGAGGGATGTGTGAAAATCTGCCATAAAGATGCCCACTGGTGTTTTGAATCTCCTGAGGTTAACACAAACATCTAACTCAGCAGTTAGCCTTCTAGAGTAAAAATTGACTTCCAGGTTTCATTGAAATCACTGCATATCAACTTAAGTGAAGTGAGAAATATTATTTCCTTCCAGTGGCACCTGTCAAGAGGTGTGATATACAGCATTCGGTGGCATTTGAACAGTAGGTTGTTGACGTTGATGTGTTGGAAAGTCAGAATGGGTATTGTTAAGATTTGTGCTGCTTTGACAATGGCTATATTGGGTCCAATTGCCACTAAAACAACACGTCTGGATGAGCGTGTCCAAACTTTTGATTGGTACTGTATGTGGAGACTGAGGGCTGGCCCGTTATGGTCTCTGAGTAGCTGCAGAGGCCAATGCAGCTGCCTCTGAGAGAAAAGTCAGTATAAAGGCAGCCTGCTGTCTAACGTATTATGTCTTGTCCATGATGACTCTCTATGACCAAAAGCACATGTGCATAAGAAGTAAAGCATGGCTCAACGTAAGAAGTTGGCATGGTCTAATGAATGAATTTTCTTTTTCTTTTTACATAACATGTACAGCTGATTACGTTGTGTGCATGTTTTATCTCTCTGTATATTTATGTCCTCTTTTAAAATTATTGTTGCCAAGCTCTGATTTATACAGTATTTACTTTAGAGATAACAGCTTGTGCAAAATAATGATCAGTGCAGATAAGTGAGTATTGATTTGGGCATAATAGAGAAACGTGCCATCCATTGTTAGTGCTACTAATTAGAATGAGTGTATGACTGATGAGATTATGATTGAAAGTCAGCTCCTAAATGTGAAGTCATTGACCTGTTACCCTGAATTCATGAGAGTAGTAAAGTAATTAATTTGTCCATGCAGATTAAGATCCAGATCTGTTGCTAACCTTTTCTTTTTAGGGTCAGCATTATAACTGAGCTGACCTTCAGTCAAAGTCTCATTTGGCATTTGCATTAGTTTGCATGGAGTTTGGCGGCAAGCATTTTCGCATTTCATCCTTGGTGAAACAATGCCTCTAGATAGAGGTGCTGAATGCAGCCAAAAGAAAAATGAATTATTTCACGTCTTATTTATCATGTCTTCTCCAGAAATATTAGCAGTTTTCATCTGAGAAAAAAAAGTACACTCTAGAAATGAGTATTACCACCTTTATCAGAAAAAGTTCTTGCATTGTTTTCCACTAGTCTCTGAGTTTAAATTAAGGGTATGACTCTCACGTTCCCTGACTCTCAATTACTCTTTTCTTTCAGAGTAATTGACTTGCCTTGAGGTGACTGTTGTTGTAATTTGGCGCTATATAAATAAAATGTAATTGAATTGTATTAAAACCATTTGGGACAAAGTAGTATTAGATATGATGAGCACTTCATAGTTGAATCAGTGATTCAGAGATACCCTCTCCCAAATGGGGGGCACCCCCAAACCATAATATTTCCACTGCTATGTGTCACAATTGGTGTGAGGTTCTTCTCCCAAGCAACTGTCTTTTGATCTGTTTCAAAGATGCCAACTACTGTATAGGTACAGCTCTGTCTTTGAGGCATCTGTCCAGAGCAAATTATTTCAAAAGGCCTATATATGTTTTGTACTAATGTTATTGTTGCCATGCATAATGTTTCGTACTTTGCACTTTGACATTAACAGCTGCAAGAGTAACTTGTGGAACATGTGATAAAATTCTAAAAGTTTCTTCAGGACATGTTTTTGTATTAATATCTATCATATAATAGATATAGATTATTTTGTAATAATATATCTGTCCTTGAACTGAATTTGCTGCAGTGCTAGACAAGCAGTCATTTAAACCTATGCCACTTATGAATGATTTATCCAATAATAGAATCATTTAACAGCAATTCAAATTAAAATGAAATTATAAATCCCCTTGGCGGAAAAAAAATGCATTTAATCATTAGTTATTATTAATCTATGGCTCTCTTCCACAGTGTGTCTTTTGCCCTGTCTGCTTCCTCTCACCCCCAACTGGTCACGAGATGGCTGATGGCTGCCCCTCCCTGAGCCTGGTTCTGCCGGAGGTTTCTTCCTGTTAAAAGGGAGTTTTTCCTTCCCACTGTCGCCAATTGTTTGCTAATGGGGGGTCGTCTGATTGTCGTGGTTTTCTCTGTATTGCTGTTAGGTCTTTAGCTTACACTATAAAGCGCCTTGAGGTGACTGATGTGGTGATTTGACACTATATACAGGTGCTGGTCATAAAATTAGAATATCATGAACAAGTTGATTTATTTCAGTAATTGCTTTTAAAAAGTGAAACTTGTATATTATATTCATTCATTACACACAGACAGATATATTTCAAATGTTTATTTCTTTTAATGTTGGTGATTATAACTCACAACTAATGAAAACCCCAAATTCAGTATCTCAGAAAATTAGAATATTGTGAAAAGGTTCAATATTGAAGTCACCTGGTGCCACACTCTAATAAGCTAAATAACTCCAAACACCTGCAAAGGCCTTTAAATGGTCTCTCAGTCTAGTTCTGTAGGCTACACAATCATGGGGAAGACTGCTGACTTGACAGTTGTCCAAAAGACAACCATTGACACCTTGCACAAGGAGGGCAAGACACAAAAGGTCATTGCTAAAGAGGCTGGCTGTTCACAGAGCTCTGTGTCCAAGCACATTAATAGAGAGGCGAAGGGAAGGAAAAGATGTGGTGGAAAAAAAGTGTACAAGCAATAGGTATAACTGCACCCTGGAGAGGATAGTGAAACAAAACCCATTCAAAAATGTGGGGGAGATTCACAAAGAGTGGACTGCAGCTGGAGTCAGTGCTTCAAGAACCACCACGCACAGACATATGCAAGACATGGGTTTCAGCTGTCGCAGTCCTTGTGTCAAGCCACTCTTGAACAAGAGACAGCGTCAGAAGCATGTCGCCTGGGCTAAAGACAAAAAGGACTGGACTGCTGCTGAGTGCTCCAAAGTTATGTTCTCTGATTAAAGTCAATTTGGCATTTCCTTTGGAAATCAAGGTCCCAGAGTCTGGAGGAAGAGAGGAGAGGCACAGAATCCATGTTGGCTGAGGTCCAGTGTAAAGTTTCCACGGTCAGTGATGGTTTGGAGTGCCGTGTCATCTGCTGCTGTTGGTGCACTGTGTTTTCTGAGGTCCAAGGTCAACTCAGCCGTCTACCAGGAAGTTTTAGAGTTTTAGAGCACTTCATGCTTCCTGCTGCTGACCAACTTTATGGAGATGCAGATTTCATTTTCCAACAGTACCTGCTTTAAGGACCATGGTATCCCTGTTCTTAATTGACCAGCAAACTCACCTGACCTTAACCCCATAGAAAATCTATGGGCTATTGCGAAGAGGAAGATGCGATACGCCAGACCCAACAATTCAGAAGAGCTGAAGGCCACTATCAGAGCAACCTGGGCTCTCATAACACCTGAGCAGTGCTACAGACTGATTGACTCCATGCCACATGCATTGCTGCAGTAATCTAGACAAAAGGAACCCCAACTAAGTATTGAGGGCTATATATGCTCATACTTGCCATGTTGATACTTTTCAGTTGGCCAGCATTTCTAAAAATCCTTTTTTATGTATTGGTCTTAAGTAATATTCTAATTTTCTGAGATACTGAATTTGGGGTTTCAGTTATAATCATCAAAATTAAAAGAAACAAACATTTGAAACATATCAGTCTGTGTGTAATGAATGAATATAATATACAAGTTTCACTTTGTGAATGGAATTACTGAAATAAATCAACTTGTTCATGATATTCTAATTTTATGACCAGCACCTGTAAATAGAATTGAATTAAGTTGATTTTAAAAATGATTACACAATGACAATGTATGTGTTATATGTTTGAGTATCCTAAGATTCCTCTGTAAATGCAGTTTCAAATAGGATCAAAAGACCAAAGAGAAAAATCTCAACACTTTTCACAGATGTACTTACTTTTTGACATTACTGTATGCTCCTGTGAAGTGGCTAATTTTACAGAATATGTAGGAAATGTGAAGAGACCATTCCAGCTTTTGTGTTGGAAATCTTGTAAACCCTTGAACTGCATTGAGTCATACACTGAACCAAATCAACTTCTTCCTTTCATTACTTACAATCAAGATGAGTTATTCATTTAATGCAGTGATTATTATGGTTTTCCATGGTTTTATTTAAGTAGATTATACATAGAGATACTCTAGATGTTTGCATTTATAATCACAGTGTTTGAGGGGCACTATTATCTGGAGCATCTTTCAGACATCAGTTCAAGTCAAGGCAGACACCCACTAAATAAGCACATGACAGTCAGCAATGCTTATTTATGTTTTAGTAATGTCTTTTCTGTAGAAAATGTATGATGAGTGCAGAAGTGCTTGATGGTGCATATTCATGGCCAGCATTACAGCAGCAAAAACTACTTTTTGGTGCAATAAGTAAAACAAAAGCAGTGAGATGGTAAAACAGGCCCTTTACACATTACGTTAACATCCATTCTCTGTCTGGAAATCCTGTAGAGATCAGAAAACTCCCAAAAATGTTAGATATAACAATACTCAGACAACTCAATCAATTTTCTTCACCCAAAACATGTTTTATTACAGACAACAGGCAATGACTGGCTGGCTTTAATTAGAGCACTATACCATTAATGAACTTAAGGTCTTTGGTTAAAAATGTGACTGTGTGGTCTGTAGGTTTTGCACAGTTATTTTACCTTTATGTTTTCCTTTTTCTTTTTTTGTTGGAAAAGGCTTAGAAAACATAAATCCAAAGTGACCTCCTACTATGATTGTGTGCATGCCTACATTCAAATAATGACATGTTTACACTATAATTGGTGTGTTTTTGCCCCCTTATTGTAGACATATGTTTAACACGGTCTGTTCTGCAACTTGGTGTACCTTGATGAAGTAATTATGTGCTCCCATGTTTAGTTTTACATCTCTAACTGCTGGTTTGTGAATATGGTGGACTTTTTGTAAAGGTAGGAAAAATCAAAAGCAATTTTCCAGACTTGTGCTTTCTAAGTAGGTTACACAGCAATAACTCAGAGAAGTTTCATGTTTCTGCTCATTGTAATAATGTAACTTACAACTCCCTCAATTATCAGCAGGGATACGGTGTCCACTGTGGTGCACCAGAGCACAGAGAAAGAGAAAATTATGAGTTTCACCCCTCAGGATTGTCACCAACTAGAATGTCGTGTGACATTACTCCAGTATGAATATTCAAATAGCTTAGGTTGAGTTAAAACAAAAAAATCAATTACTTGCTTTTAATTTACAAACAGCAGCTGTAATAGGGAAAAATGGATCCCATGGGATTAAATGTAGCATCTGTGTCTGGATAAATAGCAGCATAGTGTGTAATTGGTAACATTTATGGGCTTATTTGCACTAGAAACAAAGCTCCTTTGGTGTGACATCAGCAGTGGTTATGAATGATGTCCAATTTCCAAACCAAGTCAAATTCTGACTAAAGGTATATTTCACCAGCAGTCAAGAAAATAGTAGTTCATAAAAATAGTCATGGAATTTTGATCTTTAATTATAAAATGGAGATTGTTGATATATACAGGGGTTGGACAATGAAACTGAAACACCTGGTTTTAGACCGCAATAATTTATTAGTATGGTGTAGGGCCTCCTTTTGCGGCCAATACAGCATCAATTCGTCTTGGGAATGACATATACAAGTCCTGCACAGTGGTCAGAGGGATTTTAAGCCATTCTTCTTACAGGATAGTGGCCAGGTCACGACGTGATGCTGGTGGAGGAAAACGTTTCCTGACTCGCTCCTCCAAAACACCCCAAAGTGGCTCAATAATATTTAGATCTGGTGACTGTGCCGGCCATGGGAGATATTGAACTTCACTTTCATGTTCATCAAACCAATCTTTCACCAGTCTTGCTGTGTGTATTGGTGCACTGTCATCCTGATACACAGCACCGCCTTCAGGATACAGTGTTTGAACCATTGGATGCACATGGTCCTCCAGAATGGTTCGGGAGTCCTTGGCAGTGACGCGCCCATCTAGCACAAGTATTGGGCCAAGGGAATGCCATGATATGGCAGCCCAAACCATCACTGATCCACCCCCATGCTTCACTCTGGGCATGCAACAGTCTGAGTGGTACGCTTCTTTGGGGCTGCTCCACACCGTAACTCTCCCAAATGTGGGGAAAACCGTAAAGTTGGACTCATCAGAGAAAATACATGTTTCACATTGTCCACAGCCCAAGATTTGTGCTCCTTGCACCACTGAAACCGACGTTTGGCATTGACACGAGTGACCAAAGGTTTGGCTATAGCAGCCCGGCCATGTATATTGACCCTGTGGAGCTCCCGATGGACAGTTTTGGTGGAAACAGGAGGGTTGAGGTGCACATTTAATTCTGCCGTGATTTGGGCAGCCATGGTTTTATGTTTTTTGGATACAATCCGGGTTAGCACCCCAACATCCCTTTCAGACAGCTTCCTCTTGCGTCCACAGTTAATCCTGTTGGATGTGGTTCATCCTTCTTGGTGGTATGCTGACATTACCCTGAATACCGTGGTTCTTGATACATCACAAAGACTTGCTGTCTTGGTCACATATGCGCCAGCAAGACGTGCACCAACAATTTGTCCTCTTTTGAACTCTGGTATGTCACCCATAATGTTGTGTGCATTGCAATATTTTGAGCAAAACTGTGCTCTTACCCTGCTAATTGAACCTTCACACTCTGCTCTTACTGGTGCAATGTGCAATTAATGAAGATTGGTCACCAGGGTGGTCCAATTTAGCCATGAAACCTCCCACACTAAAATGACAGGTGTTTCAGTTTCATTGTCCAACCCCTGTAGATGATGCTGTAATACAAACACTTTAATGAAATAATGGTAGGCTAATTTTATTTACATGTTTTGACCCTCTTAAGAATAGTAAAACAACAGTGAGCATCTGGAGCCAGCTATGTGAAGTTGTACTTGAACAAAATGCTTATATTAGCATGGTGACATGTAATAAGGACTAATCATGGCTACAGATGATATGAATATTTATTGTTATTGCAGTTATATAGTTATAAAACAAAGCAATGGAAGAATATTAAATAATGCCCTGTTATTGAGGCCATATTTAAAAAAAAAAAAAACTGTAGGTTGTTATTGTTTGTAGTCATCCTCTAATGTGAATGATACTTTATTAATCCCACAATGGGGAAATTACAGTTAACAGAACTGTAATTTAATGTGAATACCTCCAACAGGTATTGAAATATTTCATTTGGATTAAAATATAGAACCAAAGGCATTGATTTACCTACACTGATACTGCCATAGTGCTAGCAGCATGTCAGTGTGTGTCTTAATTTGCTTAGAGGACGTACTGGTACAGTGGACACAGTTACAAAGATGTGTCGATGGGAATTCTAAGCTTGTGATCTACAGTATCCTCAGTTGCAACAGGAGCTAAAACACTGTTTTGTTTTTTCAGCAGTTGGAATCAATCCAAGAACCTCAAAAGAATACTAGAGATAATCATAAACTGTATAAGGATAAATAAGACCAGAGTAAACAGTGCCAAAGGAGCAATATACTAGTTAGTGATGTGTGGGCATCTGCTGCTTGTATTTTGGTGTTTGAGGTCACATAGGTCAATGCTATCCTGGAGTCTGCCTTACAAAATTGGAAGTGATTTCTCACAGCATGCCTGGATTCTTGCTCATATTCTCCTTTCTTGGTGGTATCTATTTCACCCTCTTGTCTTGCAGAGGTCTGGATGGCTGCCCATTTTTTTAAATGTGATATTGAGCACCAAGCCATTCTAGCTTTTTCAGAAATGCATTTACTTGGCCACCTGTCAGCTAGGGGGTGGGGAATGTTGTGGCCAATGTGACTGTGAAGGGCAATTTACAGGGAGGGTCTTTCAGCAAGGTAATTTTTGCATGTACTCTGGTTTGCTATTCTTTTTTCCATCCTCAGCATGCCATGCATGAAAATGCTGCCCTGTCGTAGGGCATTGTGTCCTGACTAAGTTAATCTCGACTAACTGGGCAAAAGTGATTGGAGTGATGCTCAAGGTGTTGAAGCAAGAAAACAGTGCGTCAGATCTGTGAACATTTCTTTATAGAAACATGTCTGTCTCCCTCCCCCTTTCCTTCCTTCCCTGTCTCTCTCTCACTGTTTGTCACAGCTGATTGCCTTCAGCTATGGTCCTGCTAAATCTACTACACTTGTGCCCACTCCAGTTCAATTACCAGCAGGCTCTCTATGAGAAGCCTGAAAATAAGTTGGTGATTATCATTTTCCAGGGTTTTTAGCAGCATCCTGGACATCTGATGGCTACTGCCCACACCAAGTTCTGAGACCCTTCTTATCATTTCCTGAAACATTAAGTCTTCTCTTTGTGATGTACAAGGGGATTGGCTGATACATGCAAACTCTAATGTAGACTTTTTGCCAGTTTCTGGCCAAACCAGTAATGCAGCTCTAGTGACCAATATGACTTTGGTCCAGACTAAAATAACTATTGGATGGATTACCATTCATGGTTTATGGTCCCTAGGAGATGAACTGAAGTCACTTTATTAGCCTTCAACTTTTCGTCTTGCTGAAAACCTTCAGAACTTCTCACATTTCACCAAACTCAGTTGTATTTTGTTTTTTGTGCATATTAATAAGTGTTACCATACTAAATAGGCTGAACATGATAATCATTGCATGTTCCTAATAACATGCTTAATACAGCTGTTGAAGTTATTAGAAAAATAACAGTTAAAAACGACAAAATTAATTCAATTCACTTTCAATTCAACTTTATTTATATACACCAAATCACAACAAACAATCACCTCAAAGCACTTAAATAATAATTTAAGCATATGTGTGTATATATATATATATATATATATATATATATATATATATATATATATATATATATATATATATATTATAACACACACACCTAAAAATAAATAACTAAAGACTGAGCACAGTCCTCTGGTGACCTTCAATGGAATGGCATCCTCAGCAGGACAATGCAGCCTGCTGCACAAAAAAATAAAAGAACGGCTCAGTTAAGCATCTGTATGGTGCTTAATTGAACTGGGTTCAGCTTAATGGGATGTAATTGAGGCCCCACACTGCAACCTGCAGGACCCAACAGATCTGCCATTGATTCCCTTGTGCCTGTAAGACGGCCCCCAATGGTCATGTGTACGTGTCCCAACTGGTCAGAGCTTTTTTGGTTTGATTAAGGATCTCGAAAAGCAATAGGGAAATGGTATTGATGCTATGGTGGATAGATGTAAATACTCACTTCTCCTTGGTTTAATTTCACTACACTACATAAAAAAAAAAGATTTAGGAAGACAATTAGGTGATCACTTGGCTTAGCATTGTTTCTGTTGTTTTATTGGCGTGGCCCTGGATTTAGCTGGCTGTGAGCAAACACTGAATGTAAACAATTATGGATTAGTCTGTATTGTGTCCACTGGTAGACACACTTATTAGTGAGTGGATAATAGGGGCTTAAATGATTGTGAGCGATAGGTCTCCCTATATGTAGGCCAAATTCTAGAAATAAATCACTTCTCAGTTCCCTGTAGAGAATATGGTAAACAAGTTGTGAATATTCTTCCCAGATTGGTAGCCAGGCTTTTGAGCAGGTAGATGTCATTGTTCCTTTTTTTTGTTTTGGGACCCTCTCACTTGCACTGACACATATGCATTTGCTCTCATTCACAGTCTCCTGACGTCTATGCCTTTCTGGGTGTACTGTAATTCATAAACTGTGTTCTGTGCTGATTATCCAGGGTGACAAAAGCAATTGTTCTGCTACACTAAATCTGTGGGGATTAATGCTCATCTCTGGAGCTGTTCCCTCTGGTTTAGTGTACGTGTATTTCTGTGTGGGTTGTCTTCTTCTCTCTTCTCCCCTCCACCCTGTCAGGTTTCACTTATTTTATTTGTTGTCATGACATTTGATTTGGAGCAGTTCATCACAAAAAAAGCATGCTCTTCGGTTAATAATCGAAAATTGTATTTGACCTCTGCTATGTGCTGCTATCCTTATGTCAGTAAATGGATGCAGGACGTGTCCTTCGCAAAAAGCTATGAATCAACTTTTTCTTCCATCCAGATGTCTTTGGGGGATTACACATGCTGAGGGATTAATCCTGCTATGTGCCATAATACAGCACCAAGCACTGAGAGGAGCACAAAAGTCAAGTCATGGACTAACGCCATTAATAGATTCAAGTAAGCCTTTTTTTGCCTTTGGAGGTTGGCTTGTGGCTATATTAATTCAGTTTCCAAAGCCCTCTGTAAGTAACCCTTCCTCTGTGCTCCGTGAGGAGCAAGGCCATGGTCTACTGCCGCTCAATAAGAAGTATCCTCAAAGGATTTTAACTAGCCTCATTTCACAGGAGACAATGTGCATTATGTTTTAATCTTATTAGCATTGAATTAACACCGCATCAATGACCTGTTCAAAACAGAGTGCATTTAAGTCCATCCAGCTTTCAGCTGATATGCAAACAGATTTAGAAGCACTTCTGAAGGAAAGAGAATCATCAAAGCTATCCGTTTACTGTGGACAGCAAATCATGCTGAATGCATCATAAGGAAGACACTATAGCTTTTAAGTGGAGATGGTGTGTAACCTTGGTATAGAATACAAGAACAATATACTTCAGTCTTTCACATGAGGGACAACTGAACATGTGCAATGTGTGCAAATTGATTTTGTTTCTCTGCGGTGGCTCGGTGGATAGGACATAACCTCTTTGTCTAGATGACGTGTGCTGTGCAGAAGTGGTTCATTCTGGAAATGGGGCATTGTTAAATGCACATAGGAGAGGCCATTTGAGTATGAGAATAAGTAATCTGCATGTACACCATGCATATTTGTTAAAAGCAACATGATGTCATAGCATAAAATCAATCCACTGATGAATCCTTGAGAATCTAATCTGCAAAATGCCCATTTAGAAACTCAAAACCTAATTTTATTTTATTTATTTTTTTAATCTGGGTATCTTTTTGAAATAATTTTGTACCATAAATCATCTTAGTTGAGATATCTTTTATCCATACAAATGACAAGAAATGTAATTTTACAGGCCAACACTAAGAAGCTCAATTGCCTACTTAATCTTAAACCTTATCTTGCTTTATTGTTCAGCTGTATTACTGTTTCCGCTTCTCTTTTCGCTTTATAACACATTGCAAGTCTCAAGTCTTTTACTCATCCTATTGCTTTGTCTCTCTCTGAGCCTCTCATATTTCATTTCTTTCCACCTACTAGGTAATATTGATATTGTGAAAACAAATTATAAGAAGTCTTCAGACCTCAATTTGTTTTTTAAAGTGGAATATTTCCTTATCGAGTTGTGCAATGCAGTGCCCTACAGTCCATGTGAAGCTTGCATATACTCTCCCTTATTTTCTGTCCCCTCCCCCTCTCTTCAACACACACACATGCGCGCACAATGACTTTGAACCTGCATTGCTGCAGTGTACAAGCATCCACTCAAACCAGGCTATATTACAATTAATTTGTCAGAGTTTGTGCATTATGCTCAATAGCCTCAGGCATGTGCAGACACAGTAGGGGAATCTCATCTCCCTAGCATGTTTGGTGAAAAAGAAAACTATCCGCTGTTCATAATGAATATTACAAAAACCAAAGGGATGATGAGAAGAGAGTTGAAGTATAAAGACAAATACAGTCCATTGGTTTGATCTTTGCTTCTATACATTCAAACAACTGGCGTGCAAGCTAATCACATTTCAGAGGGTTGTCACATTTCAGAGAGCGTTCTTGATAATGAGCAGAAAAACACTTGCCAGAGCCTGCAATTCTATAAAGTTAATGTAGAAATTTTCCTCTGTTGTTCTGTTTGAAAAATAAAATAACTGTATGTCTATGTGGAGGGTCTGCTACTAGCACAGCAGTGAAAGAAGATATCCAGTGTATTTTAATTTTTGTTCTCTCTTAGATTTTCTGACAGTCTGTGTTATCTGGGCAGATTAAAGATTCAGTAGTCTATGCAGGAATGAAGTCAGTCAGCCAGCCAGCGCTGAACTATGTATTAAAAAGATGCTAATTGAACTTAACAGTGAGTGGCTGTTGGATGGCTGCTATGACAAACATGGGCCACAGAGAAATAGTATTGTAGCATTACTATTACTGCTGCTAGAGATTAAATAAGAATATTAATGTACGGGTTCCAAAAAAATATGCTTGATGTCAGGGCTAGGCAACTGACCCATAGAAAACAAATTCTTTCATTTGAGCAGTCAGTCTGCCCTTAATGCCGTGGAGATGCCTTCACCTGCCTTTAACTTTAACAAAATATCTTGTATATCTAAGTCTAAATTATTAGCAAACTCATTGTAAGCACTGCACTGCCTGCAGTCTTTGTGTATGTACGCACACACACAGACCATCGATATCCATGACAGCTCACAGCTAGTAGACATGAATTGATAACAAAAGCTGCATATGGTGCAGTGGACACTCACAGCACTGCAATGACAAAAATTCCCTCTGGCCCTAAAAAGCTACTTGCCCTATTCACTCACTGGCCACTTTGTTAATTATGCATGTTCAACTGATTGTTAATGGAAGTATCTAATCAATCAATCACACAGCAGCAACTAATTTAAGCATGGCCAAGACAACCTTCTAAAGTTCAAACCAAGGATCAGAATGAAGAAGAATGGAGATTTAAGTGACTATTAATGTGATATGGTTATTTGTGCCAGACGGGCTCATTATGTAGATCAGCTGTTTGTTTCAGAAACTGCTGATCTACTGATATTTCCCCCACAGCCAGAGAGGTTTACAGAGAATGGTCAAAAAGAAAGATAAAGAATCCAATGAGCAGAAGTTCTCTGGACAAAAATTCCTTGATGTCAGAGGAGAATGGCTAACACAGCCTTGCCAAGTGTTTTTGTTGACCATGTCCATACCTCTACAGCCTCAGTGTGCCCATTTTTTTATGGCTGCTTCCAGCAAGACAACATGCAATGTTACAAAGATGTAATTATCTCAAAGTAGTTTCTTGAATGTGACCGTGAGTTCAAATGGCCTCCACAGAGGCCAGTTCTCAAGCCAACAGAGCGCCTTTGAGATGTGGTGGAACGGGAGATTCACATCATTGATATGCAGTCAACAGATCTGTAACAACTGTGTGATATTATGTCAATATGGACCAAAATATCTGAGGAATGTTTCCTGCACTCTGTTTAATCTATGCCATGAAATATTTAGGCAGTTCTGCAAGCTAAAGTGGGTCAAATCTTCAGCAAGGTGTACTTAATAAAGTGTCTGGTGAGTGTAGACTACCAGTTTGAAAATATCTGCATAAACATTAACGGCTCAAACACTGATTTCTGGATATGACAAGATACATACTTTTTTGGTAATCTTTTTACCAGGTGAATGCTTTACAGTGGAATGATTTGCTGTAGCCTCACAGGTACTTGATTTGATAAAGATATGAATGTATACTGGACTAGATATGGATATGACAAGCAGTTTTGTTATTGCTGAATACTGAATAAATGTTACTTGGGGTCCAAATCCAATATGTTCAAGTTATTATGCAATATAAAATATAATATTTGTTTGACACAAGAGTATTATAATAATCCCTATAATATATAGGGATAATATAATATTCCATACGTTAATATTTTTAAAGGTAAATGTAATGATATTGATTTCAAGTGATAGTTTCCTCAGGACTGGGCAATAACTGCAAAACACATCAACCCTGCTGTTTCCCAAACACCTAAAAATGGACCCACATTG
This sequence comes from Pterophyllum scalare, assembly GCA_024447675.2. Lineage (NCBI taxonomy): Eukaryota > Metazoa > Chordata > Actinopteri > Cichliformes > Cichlidae > Pterophyllum > Pterophyllum scalare. The sequence goes on along the minus strand of JAMQGT020013719.1, from coordinate 105,815 downwards.
CTTTCAAAAATATACCAACGTGCTGTTTGAACATACTTTATCTCTATGAGCTTAAATTGGCTCCCTAAAATTTTCCCACTAGCACCCAGAATGAAATAGTGTAGTATTGAACTTTATGAAACTGTAACACTAATAACAGTACATTTATGAATGCTAAAACTAGAAACATCTGAATAAACATGCAGTATTTCTGCCTGCTGTTTATGGAAGATATGCCTGCCGCCCTGCCCGTTTTACAAATTAAAAATGTTCTCAGCAGTGCTTTATGTAAATTTATTTGACCACTAAATCAGTATCAAGTTGTTACGGAAAGTGCAAACTCCAATGTCCAGTAAGTGCTCAAGATAATAAATCCTTTTATTTCCTGTTTATGCAACACTCTATATCTCTTCTTTTATAACCTTCTATACATTTGAAGTGAGTGATCTGAATTGAGTAAAACCCCACTGCTGCCCTAAAGTATTTATCTAGGCATTCCAAGTTCCTATCCACCCACCTAATCGGTTCCTAATGACTAGTGGATGGTGATGTTAGCGCCAGCCTAATGTGTGGATATAGATCAGACTCTGGTGATGGATGTCGTAGTCTGGCCCATAAGGAATGCTCCCAGACCAGGCAGACCAGGTTGGCAGCAGGTGGCTGTAAGTGGAGCAACAACTTTCCAATAGCTCCTCTTAACTGGGCACACTGTGTCCAGACACTGCTCTGGACACACTCACCTATCTGCCTCCATGAGCATCCTATTTACACAAGATTAGACAAATAAGAGCCAAATACTCAAAAACAAAGTATTGAGTAAAAAGAATTGTTTAGGGCTTGTGTGGTTAACATAAAAGAAACAATAGATATCACACCAGAAGCTTGGGGACTGCTTTCCTGTGTTAGCTAACAGCTCTAGCTGTACTGTAGGGGAGCTGTGACTTTTAAACAGATGCAGATGAGGGCTGAGCTGCTATAATTAGCAGGGAGCTGGGTTGTGAATTGTGTTTCAACTTTCACTTCCTTATAACCTGTTTCTCTTCCACAGTGTCTGAGCTATCCTTATCCAACATTACTCTGCATTAGTCTTGCCTTGTTTTTTTGGGGTTTTTTGCATTGCTCTCCATTACTGGTGCTTCTGACAAGCGTGCCCACAAAAGCTACACTTTTGTCTGCTTCCTTTTTTATAAGTGTCACCACAACAGGTGTTCGATTTGGCAGTTTTTTGTTGTTGTTTTTTTGTTTCTTTGTTTGTTTGTTTTTTATGTCAGATGCCCTTCCTAAAACAACCCCAAAGGGATATGTGTCAGGATCAAACCAGGGACCTGTATCTTGTTAGGCAAAAATGTAAACACTACACTATGAAGCTATCTTCTGACCAATGTGTCCAAAAAGACTGAAAAATAAGACACAAACAGGTTTGACAAATTATTGTTAATTTATTTCATAAAGTAATCAAAGTGAGCTTGCAATCAGTCTTGAAAGAGAGACCTGTTTAAAAATAGCACGTATAGTTTAGACATATAACACACAGAGGCACACTATGCAGTTTCACAATTAGGAAACACAAGTGTGACTTCAGATAGATCATTTTAAAATGTAACAGTTTTATAGTGAAATGCAAGAATGTAACTTCATATTTTGGGAACTTGATCTATTTGCATGCAGCATAGCATGGCAGCATGGTGGTGTGGTTTTTAACACTGTTGCCTTACAGCAAGAAGGTCCTGGGTTCAACTCCACCATCTGGCTGGGGCCTTTCTGTGAGGAGTCTGCATGTTCTCTCAGGGTATTCCAGCTTCCTCCCACAGTCCAAAGACATGCCCCTAGTGGGGTTAGATAATTTTAAATTGGTGTGAATGTGAGTGCAAATGGTTGTTTGTCTCGCCATGTTGACCCTATGACAGACTGACGACCTGTCCAGGGTATACCCTGCCTCTTGCCCTGTGGCAGCTGGAATAGATGGATGGATAGCACTTGAACTCAGTTTGGTGTGAATAAGAAGCGAAGCTAATGTTACAGTGCCCTGTGACCTGACAGTGTAAGTACTGTATTTAAATGTAACCGGAGAGCAGAGGTGACTATAGTATGGACTGTTTGTTCAGTAATTTGTTCAGTAAAGCCTTACAAATAAACATTGTGATACAAGAAATCCAATTTTTACCTTCTGTTTTAATTCCATTGTTTTTTCATTGGTCTTAAAAGTGAGTTTGGCCAATATGGTACATAGAACAGTTAACAGTTCCTATTTTATAACTGCAAACTGTCACCAATACAGTTTAGAAACTGATGATAACATGACCATTATAAATCAAATGAAAAAAGTATATTTATTTTATATCAGATCGCTGTGAGTCTGATGCTGTCATTATGGTTGCACTGGTTTCAACTTGCCATGCTCTCACAGTAAGTGCACATCAAGTGTACACATCATGTGAAATAGAGCTGACAAGAGACGATAAGTGCAATTAAAGTCCCAACAAGTGTTGAATTAATGAGTGAGAGAGAATGAGATAAATTGGCAGGGAAAGAATTGTCTTTAGAGGTTTCAGTTGTGTCAACTCACTTGACCTCAGTTGCAATCAGGTCAAAAACTGTCCCAAACATACAAAGCTGTTGCCATCATGGTAGTTAAATGCCTCCAAAGTGCTGACCCTTTGCTGTTAGCTTCCTCTTAAGTTCGCTGTCCAGCAGCTGGTGCACCGCTGCTGACAACAAGTGTAATAAACACAGAACAACATAGATTGTCCACATTATCCAGTGTCCGCAATGTTGCCAATACCTAGTTTAGCTTTTTGAGTGGGATCTGAGTGATATCCAAACCAAATAATGGATCGGTGCATGCCTAAACCTGAAGTGTATCAAAAGACTCAGGATTCAAGAGTCTTTATTGTCATTTTGCAAGCATAATGAAAATATATTTGGTTTAATATAGTTGGTGGTGGATATTGCATTGTTTATTATACAATGAATAAAGACTGAAAAAGGATCCCTGCGCCTGGAGACAACTATCTGAGATCTGCCTGACTGATAGACCATCTATCCATTTAACTGTTTTCTCAACCACTCATCCAACTTGGCTCCCAGAACCATCCTGGACAGGTTGCCAGTTGATCACGGGGTTAACACAGAGAGAGAAAAACAACCACAGAGTCAGAAGAACCAGAAGGGATAACCAGCTTTGACAGGAGGCATGCAGCCTCACCTCACTTTGTTTAATTTTTATAAAATGAAGCAACAAAGTGAGCTTGTACTCACACATTATGTCTTTCTTTGTAGGCTATACAAATTCTAGAAAAACATCAATCCATCCACCCATCCATCCATCCATTTTCTCAACCACTTATTCCCAGGGGTATGGGCGGTGGGGGGGCTGGAGAAGGATACGCCCTGGAAAAGTCACTAGTGCATCACAGAACTCAAGAATAAACAACCTGCTTTAAACCACATCACAAACTGGTTTAAACAACTAGAACCCAATGCACCTAATGCGCTCACAAAAAAATGTAGCCACAATTACAAAAGTGTAACTTATATGTTTATTAGGTAGTGTTGTGTACAATGCAAGAGAGACATTTTCTCAAGGTGCAAAAGTGGATTAATGAGCTCACCACACACTGGGATAGTTGAAGTTGCCAACTGTGAGTGCATAATCTCACACTTCCATTTGATTTGCAGTTTTTGAGGGAGGTCATGCTTTACAGGTAGATGCGCACGCTGATGGATAACCTCTTTTTAGCTCAAAAGAAACAGGAGGGGGTATTTCCTAAAATCAAACTTCCATCCGCTCCAATATCGTGATGAAAGATGTCAGTCTCCATCAGCCGCTTAGCCCTGGTGGGGTCAGTGTCCTCCTCAGTTGTACTAGTTCTCATTGCTGCAGCTCCATTATGCTGCTGGTAACTAAACAGTTAGTTTGAGCATAGTGCTCACTGCAGTCAAACTGTATGATTTGATATTATCACAAGGTTGACACTATCTGTGTGTCTTTCCTTTCCCTGTGGAGAACCTCTTAGTGTTAAACTTGGCCTATGCTCCAGACTCCAGCCGTGAGGTCACTGATGTGTGTTCTGTACAGGAGGCATGCTGAGAAATGGTAACAGATTTGAGCCAGACCCCATGGAAAAGCAGACTCACACCAAGAACCTGGCCAAATGTTATTTGAAATTCACAGATGGCTTTCTATTGAGGATTTACCATCTCAAATATATGTTTCTTCTGTATGTGTACCTATGTCTGTGTATATGTGTGTGCAGGGATTCATATCTGTGTTTATGGATAAAAAGATCATATTAGAAAAGCAGATTCGAAGGAGCCTAGTATCTTTTGCAGATCTGGCTTTCTTAAGATTTTGGAATAAAGCGTGTTTGAGTTTCAGACATCATGATGTGCAGAGGCGTGTTGGCCTAACTAGTCAAATTGTTTGCGTGCCATCACAGGCTATCAGATAGTCTGTGTTTCTCCTAAAATATCAGATGATGTTTGTGTTGCTTCACAGAAAAGTTAATTTTCTCTCAATTTCATTTTATTTGCTTACATCCAACTCTTTATTCATAACCAAATAAAGTAAAACAGCTTGTTAATCCTCTGTTCCCCTTCGCTGTGTTTGTCATTTTTTTTGACAGCAGCTATTGTTATTGGATACTGAGGTTTGGCTACTGCTATTTTTAGTTTCATTGGTCATGAATACCCCCTAATCTTCTTGTGTTCCCTGCAGGTGTGGAGACTAAATAGAACAAAACAAGGCTGCAGTGATTATATTAGAAGTCTGCAACTCAGCCAAAAGCCCAACAAGACCTCAGGGTGTGATGATAAGTAAAGACTGAGGCTAATAGTAATATGCGTCCTTAGGTTCATACTTATTATTGCAGTTTTTCACACACCAGCTGTGTGGGATGATGCTGATGATGCCAGTCCTTTTGACATAGTTATTTCTCTAACTTGTAATGGATTGCTATGGAATTTGCTTCTTCCTCTAAAGCCAAGAGCAGCACATATATCTCTGTTCTATAAAATGCATGCAAAGCTAATCTACAACAGTGGATTAGGAACAGTAAACATGACACCTGCTAAATACGAGCATTTTGGTACATCAGAACACTGATGTGACTGAGTGCAGTCTCACAGTCTTTAGAGTGGCTCTAAACATTTATGATGTCATTGCTGGTGCTACTGCTGCTTTAAAATGTTCAATTTGCATGAGTACATTAGTTACGGTATGGACTGCTACAGTAATATTGTCTGAACAATTCTGTCCCTGCCAGTCAGACCTGTTTTGTTTTGTGCTCGACCTGTCCGGAGAATCATTCGGAAAGACGGAGACAGAAAGGGACAAGAGACGGTATCCATTGGAGACAGATGCAATTACGATTAGACCAAAGTCAGAGGATGGTGCTATTCATCAGGCCATTTATGAGGGGATCATCAGATAAATGCTTTAGTAAGTGGAGGCCAGTCACAGCATGGGTGGGATTGATGTGATAGCCATAAAATCCAATAAGTGGCTGTGGTTCCTGCACTGCAACATTACAAAGATGTATAGCAAAACTGGAAGTCACAGTTAAAATTGTTTGGTAATTTGGCCATGGTAGATCTGTGCCATCACTTATATTAGTGTCCAACCAGTAAGCTTATTTACTGTGTTTAATACGGTGCTTGAGAAATTGTCTGGATCTGTTACTGTTGGAATGGTTTGATGTTGCTAAACAAAGGGGACTTATTGATCGATGTCCCTTAATCCATCTCTTTGATGTGCGTGCGTGTGTGTGTAAATCCCTGTATCTTTTCCCCAAAAGCCCAATCATTTTGGGATTAACAAGTTATTGAATGGCTTTATAGCTATAATCCTGATTTGATTTCTTCATGATATAATTTTTTGTCCTGCTGCTGTTTCTTTAGTGCATTCAATTTAATATCAGCACATTCAATTTACTTGGTTTTATGGAGGCTTTCAGCACCTTTGGTTCCTGGCAGGAAAATATTGGGGCCAACAGTTATCTTTAGTTACTCATCTGAAAAATAGACTGTAATTATTTTAGTTGTACTACACTGTCTGTACAGAATTTTAATGTTACCACAAAAAGTTTGAATTCCATAGTTACCATTCAAATGTGAAAATACCTTCACTGTATCACTGTCTCCTGAAGTCTCTCTTACTCTGGGGTTTGAACACCTATTGGCATATATCACACATACAGGATAAAAATAGAAACCATCTACACTCCCATCATCAGCCTCCTCCTCTCTAACACCACCTTCCCTCCCTCCTATTATCTCCTCTATCTCAACACGTCTCTCTCTCTCCTTCTGTCTCCTCCCCACCCCATTCACGTTCATGCAAGACAACTCTCACACACCACTGTGCAGAATATACTCTATATATTCTAACAGTCATGGTTGTATGCATACTAGTTCAGATGAGGTGTAATAGTTTCTTCTTTTTTTTAAGGTTTATTTTAGGTGTCATATTTTTAAACATGTCATCTGCTGTTTGTGTTTCCGTGGTAACCCTAGGCTGTAAATGAGAATTATCTGTTGAGTACATAATTATAACACACACACACACATTCAGACCAGCTGCAGCAGAGATTCCCACCTAAGAGGATCAGTGGTAGAGCGTTAAGAACCTCCATTTTCACTCTATTCTAATTCCACATTTGCTCCACAAGTGTGACTCCATCTGTTCTGTTATCGCCATTTCTTCATCTCGCTTTCCCGCTCATAACCACAGCTATATGTTTAATTACAGAGATGATAAAATACCATTGCAAGAGTGTCTTTCTCTTTATTCCGCCCTCTTTTTTTCCTCTCTGAGAGCAAAGATAAGTCAGTCAAACTATTCTTCTTTCTGCACCACGTGTGTGGTTAATACACTGACTCATTGTGTGTGCCCCCGTCTACATCAGACACCTGTTGTGGCTCTAATTGTATAGTGTGATTGTTAATCACGATCAGATTGTCATCCACATGGCTCTATGTGACTGTGCCTTTGTAAAACTCAGGCAGGAACCAGCTGTTACCCTGAATAGCTCTTGGCTTTCACAAGGTCCGTTTGCCAGCTTTTGGTTGAGGTTTGGGTTGGTGTATGTGTGAAATAAAATTGAACATCTACTCTTTGGCCCATTAGTTCTGAGCTTCCATTTCATTTTCTTGGTATCTTTGTCTTGTGCTTCCTCTCCTCTCTGTCTTTATAAAGAAGTATATGCGCGTGTTTATGTGTGTGAATGCCTCCCTACAGGCTCCTTGCTGCTGCTGATTGCACTGGCCATTTCCCTCTGAGGCTCTCCCTGGATGACAAATTCACACATCTGTTATCAGCCTCCTCTTTTCCACAAAAATCAATAGTCCCTCCTCAGTTTTCTCTGTACGTAGGGGAGGTTGTTGCTGCACTGTATTCTTTTCAGTGTGCTAGATGCCCACAGCTAACCACACACACGAAGAAAAACATGTAAAATTTAAGCGAGATCACATAACAGTTGTTGAACACCAGTTACAATAGCCACAAGTTGCAGTGATAATACTTGTAAATGCTAAATTGTTGCACGAGAGAAGCACCAGTAGAGAAGTGCCACTAAGTCTGCTTAGTTACACAACAGATTCTTTTTAAAGTTTAGCCAGCATGAGTTACTGAAAATACCACGCCAAGTAAAATATATTGTGAAAAATCTGGTATGCCTTTTGTGATTTTATTTGTCAAGGATGTGTTATTTCATCTTTCAAAACCTGCATGATTTACCACAATTGTAACACCAGTCAAAATAAACCAGTTTAAGTCTCTGTGTTATTATTTTGATGTATGCGCAAAGAAGGGAGAAGAGAATAAAGAGCACGTGGGGGAAAAAAATGTGTAGTCGGTAAAGGTAAATTCACTGGCCACATAATTAGGCAGACCTGTTCAACTGTTTAACTCAAATATCTAATTAGCCAACCATAGTGTGGTACCAGACAGACTGGTGTGAATATTTCAGAAACTGCTGATCTACTGGGACTGGGACTATCTCAGGGGTTTACAGAAAATGGTCTGAAAAAAAGAGTCTCCAGTGAGCAGCAGTTCTCTGGGAGAAAATGCCTTGTCAATCTCAGAGGTCAGGGGATATAGCCATAATACTGATACAAAGGCAACAGTAACTCAAATAGCTATTCGTTGCAACCAAGGCATGCAGAAGAGCATCTCTGAATGCACAATACATCAAACCTTGAAGCAGATGGGCTACAGCAGCAGAAGACCACACCTAGTGCCTTTCCTGTCAGCTAAAAACAGGAACCTGAGGCTACAGTTTGTTTGGACTGACCAAAATTGGACAACAGAAGATTGGAAAAATGTTAATGGTCTGATATGTCTTCATTTCTACTGCAACAATTGAATGGTAGGGTCAAAATTTGCCATAAACAGCATGAAAGCATGCATCCATCCCCCTGTGGGGGATATCTTTCTTGGTACACTTTGGGCCCCTAATATTAATTCACCACAAGGCTGTGGTGTTTAAACAATTATTGTTGCTGAACATGTCCATCCTTTTATGACCACAGTGTACCCATTTTCTAATTGCTGTTTCTAGCAGGATAACACGTCATGTCCCAAAGGTCAAATCATCTCAAACTTCTTGAACATGGCAGTGTGTTCAGTGTACTCAAATTTTCTCCGGAATCACCAGCCTTCAGTCTATTAGAGAACCTTTGGGATGTGAAGGAACAGGAGATTCACATCATGGATACGGAGCCAACAAATATGCAACAACTGTGTGATGGTATCATGTCAATATGGACCAAAATCTCTGAGGAATGTTTCCAGCAGCTTGTTGAATCTGTGCAATGAAAATTTAAGGCACTGAAAAAGCCCTATGTGTTTATATGCAGCAGACAAGAATGGAGAAACCTCTAACATAAGGGTGAAAAAAAGGATGACACACTCTTCTATCAACACAGCATCTCTGACTTTTTTTTTTTTTTGCGCTGTACTGTACACAGGCGACAGGGAGTAGCAGATGTGAGCGTGCTATTGGTGGAAAGTTGTTGAGGCAATTTTGAACAATAATGTACACATGCCAAACAATATTAAAATATAGAGTGCATGTATGACCGTGTATACCCTAAGTAGATCAACTTAACTTAATAATTAACAAACTGAAATCCAGTCATTTAACAAAGTCAGTCCTCTTCATGACTTTCCACAGAAGGAAAAAGTGTGTGTTTATGCTTCGTGTTTATGCAGGTGTAATGCAATGCGGGTTGTTACCAATAAAACCAGCTCCTTCCTTGTTTTACTTAGTTACTCAAGTCTCACAGCAGAACTAATTAATTTCACACCAATCATATTGAGGAAGACAGGGATAATGTCCCGAAGCTGGCTTGCTTGGTGTGAACATTAACATGATCACAACATGGAACCAAAGACTGATTACTTCTGTTACTCATTTTCCAGCGGGTATGGTAACTTAAAGCCACATGGGTCCCAGCAGTCGATCACTGTAGTATACAAAGCAATTACCCTCTGAGTTGATGATGAAAAGAATGTTGAAATGTTTGGAAATACTTGTGGCCATAACTTGAAGAAATCATGGTGCATTATTCGCATAAGCATGCAGTTCCAGATCAGAGGTGACAATTTTGGAACAGTGGTAGGTAGCTCAGCAAAGAAAAAGATTGATGATAGGAGCTCTTAAACAACACCCACCCAGCCACCCACATCTCATATTTTGTGAAGCATTTAGCAGCGACAGGGTGCTTTGTCCTCCTGTTCTTCCTCTCCTTACCTTGGACTCCACCGCATGTCCTCTCCATTCACCTGTGCTCATTCCACCTGTTTTTTTGCCAGTTCATTCATTCTTTTTTCACAGCACATCAAGACCAGCTTACGTAGCTTATCCTCCTCATTTCACACTGGCTTTTTCCCCCCTTCACCTCACTTGCCCATCCGTTCTGCCATTTCTCCTCTTTAGAAAGGCCGCTTCTGTTATTTACCAAAAATGCAATGAAGGTCGAAGGCCTCTCCATCAGGAAGGGAGTGTAAGAAAAGGCAAGGAGAAATATGAAGGGGCAGACAGGATCAGACAAGGCTGTATAATGACCTAGAGACAGGCTATGTAATCAGTCTGTCTGTCTCTTTCCTTCACTGTAGCACCAGGTAGCTTGTGGGGTGCACGAGAACCGTGTTTGATTGGTACAAGGCTGAAAAGGAACCGTCATTTGGAGGGCCAGCACTGGAAAAGGAGTGGCTGCAGGCAACCCGCTGACAGAATCTTCCAGAATGATGATGGCTGACTTTCACCCCCTTGACCCCTTTCTTTGAGCCCTTGTCCCGATTAAGCAGGTGGGAGATGGAAAGAGCTATTTTGGTATATGGGTTGTCTTGGTGTTGAAAAGATGCTGTGAATGAGTTGATCTGTGGGAAAAAATAAGAGGAAACATCTGTGGGATTTGATTGGAGGACATGGCAGAAAAACAGCAGTGAAAGCAAAAGAAATATGAAATGTTGTTTTAAAATATATATTTTTCTATCTCTCAGTTTCAGAGAGAGTCGGCCGAACAGAAATTCATGTGCGGTGTTGTGGTCTAACAAATTGTGTTGCAGGTCCTGCACAGGCTTGTGCATTTGACTCAGTGAATTACTCATAAGCTCTGGTGATACTTATTACTCATAAGTAGCAGACAGCTATATATATATATATATATTGGGTGTTAGAGTATAGCTCTGTTTCTCCCTCTTCCCTCACTTGGCTTCATGATTCTTGGACATGAAAGATGCGGAGTGTTGTAGGTGGGAGAGTTGTGTAAGTGAGGAGGCACAGAAAGAGATGGTAGGTCAAGTAGCCCTGATTATGTAAAAAGAATCAGAGAGGGCTGGAAACACATGCTACTGTACCTTTTGGGAAAATTAGATTATGGGAAGATCACACTGAGTGAGATACTCCCAGTGTGCTGATTAAATAAGACATGCCATCTGTAGCACCTTTTTTTTTTTTTTTTTTTTTAATTCTGGCCCGACTACCTTGTTTCAAGTTCTCAACCTAATTTTTTCCTTTTCAAATGTCCTCCCACTCTGTGCGTGAGTATACATGTGACCCATCTCTCCTCTCAGTTCTTGTCCTTTTAAAAGCTGCATCATTTAGATTTTCTTTTTAAGATGAGTTCATGTGGGCTGGTTGAGCCCTGAGGTGGAGGCTGTCTGAACATCAGCTCTGACAGAAGTTCATCCCTCAGGGGGACCATACTATGGACACACAGACAAGCTGTCTGACACAGATATAGAAATACACTGTGGTTCGTCGCCCTCTCTCGCTGCATTTTACATCTGACTCAAGAGTCTTAAATCAGATTCGCTCATTTTTCTTTAGTTTTTAGCACTTTTTTTTTATTATTGTGGACACCTTCTGCATTTGCATTTTATTTTCCTGCCCATACAAGGGCTTGTTTGTATCTGTCTAAATTTACAGACAACTGTTTTCAAAAACAGGTCATTAGCAGTGTTTTTTTTTTTTATTTCATTCAGTGTGCTATATGTCCTTGGTAAAAGAATCAAATACCAGTACATATGCAACTGCCACTTTTCATGACTATTTCAACATCTTTTTATTCATTGCTCCCCTGTGGCGTTCCACCCTGCTGAGAGCACAGATACGGAGTAAGGAAATGGAAGTATCACACTCTTAAATCTATGCTTTTATTCCCCCTCCCTCCCCCACATCACTGAACGCAAGGCACCAGATCTGAGTGGGGAATTAGCCTATATAACGAAAATGGGATCTATTCTCACAATAGCTGACTGTATGTGCACGTCAGTGTTTGTGCTGCTTGTGTGTATATGTGGGCATGAGTCTTAGTCAGACTCTTGAGTGGGACGTTGCAGGTGTTTGTGTGTGTATGTGTTAATAGGGGGTGGTAGGGGAAGAGTATAAGCAGTCAGCTTGCACGCCTGTGGCTAACCCACCTTTTTCATTTCTCTGATCCAGTGCTTGAAAGAGCACCCCAATGAAACCAAGCTGAGGGAAGAGGGGAAAATAAACAAATGTAACCGGAATAAAGAAAGCACAGAAAGAAGGAAGATAAAGTCATATGGAGAAAACCAGAATGTTTCAAGTGGCTTATTGATCAGTAAATATGTGGAAGTTGATGGATAGCTATTTGATTGATTGTGAATTCTCCAGTCTGCCTCAAAAGAATAAGGGGAATGGACAAATGAGGGAGAAGGGTTAAAGGTGTGAGCATGTGAAGAAAGAAGGAATCCACTGTGATTTCCCCGGAGAGATGGAGCTAGATGAATGGAGAAGAGATTAAGGATGAAGCAGGCTGTAAAGGGAATCTGAAAACACTTAATTAAATGCTTTTTGGTTGAAAAATATTGTGACTGTAGTTGCCCCAGGGGCACATGTTGTGACTTTTAGCATCTAATGATATCCCATGAGCTGGACCCTAAACCACATACTCGTAATTACACCTATATCATGACAATTATCTTATTATCGATCATTCTTTGATCTATAAAGTGTCATAAAATTCTACCCCAAAAATTGTGTAGAATGTAAATAAAAAGTGAATTGTATTAATGTGCAAATCTCATAAACCCATATTTTATTCACAACGGAGCGTAGAAAATATATCAAATTTCTAAACTGAGAAAATACCCTTTTAAAAAAACATGTTGGCGCATTTTGAATTTCATGGCAGCAACACATCTCAAAAAAGTCAGGACAGGTCCATGTTTACTACTGTCAGCGACAGTCCATAATGTGCCATCCTGTCTGGATTTTATTTGCTGTATTTTTCTTTTTTATAATGTGCCAAATATTTTCAGTCGTTGAAAGGTCTGGACTGCAGGCAGGCCATTTCAGCACCCAGACTCTTCTGCTACGAAGCCATGCTGTTGTAATAGATTCAGTGTGCAGTTTAACATTGTCTTGCTGAATTATACAAGACCTTCCACAGAACAGTTTTCCACTTTTCCTCCATTTTAAATTAGCTTTGGCCCACAGAAGAAGGCAGCATGTCTGAATCGTGAGCACTTTAACCTGCATTTGTGAAAGGCACAGCGAACAGTGTTTATAGACAGTGATTTCTGGAAGTGTTCCTGAGCCCATGCAGTAATTTCCATGACAGAATCATGCCTTTTTTTAATGCAGTGCCACCTGAGGGCCAAAAGATCACAGGCGTCAGCTAATTTTCAGCCTTGTCCATTTCTCCAGATTCTCAGAACCTTTTGATATTATGTACAGCAGATGATGAGATATTCAAAGTTTAGCAATTTTTCATCGAGGAACATAATTCCAAAATGGTTCTATATTATGTAGACTCAGTTTTTTTGTAGACAGGTGAACCTCTGCCCGTCTTCACTTCTGAGAAACTCTGCCTCTCTGAGATGTTCTTTTTATACCTCATTTTATACTCCTGCTGGCAATAAACCTAATTAGCTGCAAAATGTTCCTCCTACCTCTTTATAATACCATTTACTTTTCCAGTCTTTTGTTGCCACATCCCAATTTTTCGTTTTGAGAATTGTTGCCACCAGATTCAAAATGAGCTAATATTTTTCATGAAACAGTAAAATGTCTCTGTTTAAACATTTGATATGTTTTCTGTATTTTAATGTGACTAAAATATGGGTTTATGAGATTTGCAAATAGTTTCTTTCTGTTTTCATTTACATTTTACACAGTGTCCCAACTTTTTTTGGAGTAGACATCTTGCTAAATGACTTGTTCATCTTGCCGAGAGTTAGTAAAAGAACATTGATGCAACTCTCAGATCTGTCCATTAAGCTATAGCCAGGAGACAGTTGGCTTAACCAACAAGGGAAATTGCTAGCCTGACTTTGTCCAAGTGTAAAAAAAAATGCCTGCTAGCAGCTCTAAAACTGACTGCACATTTGATCTTGTTTGTTTGATGGCCAGCCATTGCAACTTCCAGGCTGTTTTCTGTGCCTTTGCTCTTAATGCTAAGCTAAAATAGCCATCCTCTTGTAGTACCTTCACATTTAACAGACGGATATGAGTGCGGTCAGCCTGTCGATCTTCTGGTCTTTTTCATCTTTCCCGGCACGTTATTGCACAGGAAAACATGCAGTGACGCCACACTTGAGATGAGTAATTATGAATCACCCCATGTTCCTTCCTCTCTGTCCTCTTGTCTTCAGATGGATGAAAGGCATGCCTTGGGTTGAGAGTAGTAACTTAACTAGCAGCTGGGGTCTTGACAGAACTAAGTTAGCCCCTTGAGCACATTCAGGGAGGTCTTGTTAACCTTGGAGCAACTGCAAAATAGCCTCATTCATCTGGCAGTAACCTCCAGCTAATCCAGATCTGCTATGAATCATTAAAGGTAATTGATTTGACACACGTGCCATCTTTATCTAAACTAATTTTTTAAAGAGGTTCATGTCTCAAACACCAAGTCTGCATACTTTATATTTGGCCTTGCTTGAAGGCTGCTATATCAGTCTTTCTCCAGGGAAACAACATTGTAGCTCTTTCTTTCTTTTTTAGTTTGTATTAACCTACATAGTCATAATCTTGTTGTACTAGCTGTAAGCAAATAAGATGCAGTAAAACATGTAATTTAATCTCTTTTAAGCAAATAAGCAAATAAGAAAAATGCTATTGTACAAATAGCAAAAATAAACCAATAAAACCAGGTTAATATGTGAACCTATATTGTAGATGGAGACATGAAAGTGATGTAGAAGGGAGGTCAAGAGGAAAAAGTGATGCGGGTGGATGAATTTTGAGTCTTGTTTCCAATTCTCTTCTCAGTGGAAAACAGTAAGGAGGTGTCCAAGCCTGCTTGATCTTAGATTAGATGACTGTGCTCTCACAGTGGGCTCCTTGGCATAACACAGCACTCCACATATGCTTGCAAATCCACGAGACACACAGACATGTACACCCACACAAACCACACACAATGTGCCTAAAATACAAATGAACTTAGCTACAAATTGGCACCTTTGTTTCATGTTCTTTGGAACATTTATAGTGCTGAGGTGTTTAACAGTTTAATCATTTTAAAAGCTCATATTTACCAGCTGATAGTCTGGGGGTTATGAAGAAATGTTTTGTGTTTGTACTGGGCCACCTACACATTACACCTACAGGAGCTGCTTGGCCATGGAAGCCCATGTCATGAAGCTCCAGGAGCACAGTTGTTGTGTTTATGATAATACCAGAGGTTTGGAGCTCTGCAGTTATTGAGTCAGCTGAGAGTTGGCAACTTTGGGGCACTATGCGCCTCAACACTCTGTGACCCCGCTCTGTAACTTCACATGGTCTGCCACTCTGTAGCTGAGTTGTGGTGGTTCCTAAGTGCTTCTACTTTGTAATAATACCACTTACAATTGGTCGCGGAAGCTCTGGAAAGGAAGAAATTTCATGAACTGACATGTTGCAACGGTGGTATCTTATTACAGCACCACACTCATATTCAATGAGCTCTTTGGAGCGGGCCCATTCTTTCACAAATGTTTGCAAATGTAGACTGCATGGCTAAGTGCTTGAATTAATTTGGCCAGTTGAGTCTCTGTCTCTGTGGGTTTGATAATAATCTCAAAATGAACAGAAGAAAGAATCATCTAAAACTCATCAAAACACACCCCTTCAAAGAACTGAAGGCTGTTTTATACAGACACTTGCCCAGAAATATTGTATACCACCATGTGTACTACTTCCTTTACAATACATTGCAAATTACCTCCAACACATACAGAAAAAGAAGTGGGGGTGCAGGACTGAGCAAAAGGACAAATAGATCACAGTCCCTAGTTTAAGAAAAAGACAGTTCACAGGTCCTCAGCTGGCAAATTCAAATTAAATGGTACCTACAAAACACCAGTCTCAATGTCAGCAAGGATGCTGACCTTCTAGACAGAGTTGTAAAGAAAAAGACTGAATATCTGAAACTGGCCAATAAGACAAAATGATAAGGATGGGCAACACAGACATTGGCAGAGGATAAATGGAAGATTGCTAAGGAGAAATCACAAATCTTTGATTCTTTTTTTGTTTTTTAATAAAATTTATATTTTTTCTAACCCTGTTAATGGCTTGACTATATTTCCCATTCACCGTGGAACTCATTTGATGAGGTGAAAATTTTTTTGAGAGAGATCCAAACTTTTGAGCAGTTTGAGTTATATAAAGGCAATTCAGAACAACAGAAGGCTCAAGGTGCTTTATATTGGAAGGTAAAGACCCTACAATAGAAAAAATCCCAACAGATGGAAGACTGCCTCGAACTCCCTTTTACCCTTTTAACAAGAAGGAGTGCATTTAATCGACTGTAATTCTAGTAAAAGATGTAGAGCATGATTTTCTTTTGTGTGCTGTGTTTCACTTGCAGTTAGGTAAACTTGTGTTTGAGCACCAAGCTCGGTAATAGTCTGAGTCTTTGTAGATCTGTGCTCAGTGATCTGTATGTGTGGTCCTGGCGAGCTCTGCTGTGACAGATGGACAGCAGACTTGATGCTGTCCTGGGAAGTGTGAACCACTGACTTTTAGCAGTGGGGTTCATGAGAGGGGAGGATTGAAACACCCCAGGAGGGATTCAGAGCAAAACAGGAGAGGCTAGACTCGTGCTAAGACACGAAATGAACATGGTTGAGGTGCCTGTCTCTAAGGATGTAGGGTGTAGGATGGGTAAGGAAAGGACAGGAGAAGGAGGGAAATAGAAAGGGAAGGCACAGGGAGGAGGTCGGGCAAGAGTGATGGAAAGTAAAAGTGGAAATCAACATGCTTGCATGATGCCATCAACAAAAATGGTGGGATGAAAGTGGGTGGCTTGCTTGGCTGTAGCATCAAGTCACAGCTGTACTTTAATCTCTTTAGCTGGGGCATGCGTGTCTTTGTACCTTTTTGTGACTATGTCCTGTTGAACGTGGGCATGGATCTGAACAAAAGAACACACAGAATGTAAAAACAAAAGCACTGAGTCAGTGGTGTTCATAACTCTTACCTTAGGTGATGCTTCATCACCATATTTTCTTTTGTTGAAAAAAGCTGAGTACATAAGTTAGCCTCACACCACTCCAGATCCCTGTTGTTTACTGTTTACTTATTTATAGCCTAAAGCAGAGATGGAAAGGTTGTGTAAGCCAGGACCTTTTCCTTCATCTCACATTGCTTGTTTTCATTTTAATAACTGTTTACTTATGTCCCCTGTCAAACCTGATGTTAAATCCTCCAGATCTTTGTCTGATGGAAATATGAAACTGTTTGGATTGTGAGGGCGATGGAGAGAGAGAGAGAGAGAGAGAGAGGATGAGGGATGAGGGATGGAGTGAGAGGGAAGCCTTGCGAAGCGTTCACTGTCAAAGACTAATGTTGGGCCCAGTGATGTGGGGTAATATGTCAGTGCTAACAGATTGTGTGATAGGGTAAATAGGGCTTGTTGTGGTGGCTGGCTGGTCGTCTGCATCTTTCTTTCTCTCTTCACTCCCCTTGGTATTCATGGCCTATGGAATAATGAATATGATGAATTATCCAGAATCTGTCGCCTGTGGTTTTGGGTCGTAGCATAGCAGCTGGATGGGGCCATCTCTCTCACTTGCTTTCTCTTGCACACACAGAAATGTTCTCATGCAACCACACAGATTAACCCTCCATCCTTTCAGAGAGTGCTTTTGACACATTTGGGATTTTTATCTTGTCCTATTGGTATTCAGTGCTTTTGGTTGTGCACATTTGTGTGTCTGTGCCTGATTGCGTGTGTGTCTGTGCACACTTTCATACACTTAATGGCCTCTACTTTTGACATTCCCGGCATAAAACAATCTGCCTTCTCTTTTGTTTTTCATCAGTTGAAGATCTTTCATTAAGCGAGGAATATGAATGAACATTAAGCTTATTTATATGGCTCTGCGTGTCCCTGCCCTCCACTGACAAAAGTGGCGGGGAGGAACAAGATTTGTGATGAACAACTGTCATTTTAAACAGAATATTTTCTATTTGAAATAGGATGTCACATTTTAGCTCCCAGGCTCTTTTGTACTATGCTGCTATTTGTATCGGGTCATTTTGTGACAAAGAATGTCTCATTCTTTCTTTCATTATGTTGTTCACAAAGTGTTTCAGCCCTGCAGAGAGAAGTCATTACTGTTCTTCCAAGAGAGAACAGGAATAGTGGTATGCGAAGCAAAATACTTTGTTTGCAGATAAGCTGATATTTCATGAATTACTATGTTTATAACGCAGTGTTTTGTTGAATCAATGGTACATTATCTGTTGTTGAAGTGCATGTTTTCATCGACTAAAAATACTGTTTTCAATTTTTAAATAGTTTGGGTATTATGAGGATATAACTTTCTGTTTTTCTGTCTGTCATCGTAAACTTGTCTTCTTTTTCCTAAATAAGCATTAATTATGCATAGTAAAATTCTCAGTCCTCAATGTGCTGCATTTTGAAGACTAATCTGGCTTTTTCTTTTCACAACATTCACGCTTCCATGCTTTGTAATGTTTAATGATCTTGAGATAACGCTGCATAGATTAAAAATAGCAGAAGCCATCAGTGGAAAGATCCAGTCAAGCAGATTCTAGGATCTCTTCTGTGGAAGTTCTTCTTGGCCTGGGGCTTTAGATGAAGAGAGCTGCAAAAAAAAAAAAAAATTGGTTCTCCGGGATGACTGATTTGTAGTTTTTGCTTGCAGGAAAATGCAGTATGTATGTATGTATGGCATTGTTTGGACAGGTTGGTTATTTATTACATATAAGCGGGTGTATGACTTCCATGACTGTTGTCTCCTGTCTCATGTCTCCCTCTACAATATGTGCAGGTGCACTGCTATGCAGCATGTTGTAGAATAAAACTTGAAGACAGCGGTTTAAGTTTTTCTTGGAAGCAATCTTAAAATAAAATATAGCACATTACAAATAGAATAAAGATGAGATGCTGTATTATATCAAAGGCTATTGCATGGAGCATCTGTGGGAGAAGGCCAAGATCTAGCAAGGAAAAGTTAAGCTATTATTAGCTAAACTGTATATTAGCTATTTTCCAATATATTGGTATCTGCATTTATAGTGACCGATAAATTAAAATTTAAAAAGTAAAGAAGAGACAAGAGAAACACCCTTCAATCATGTTGATTTTTTATGTTGCATAGTTTGTCCACAAGAGGGCACTCTGCAATGTTTGTGATCCGAGTGGACAGAGCCTAAACTTGTAACAATAAAACAAGATTGTTTACTGATTTATTGTTTTATCTTTGTAAGGATTCATAACTACACATAAAAAATATTAGGGAAATCTGTTTATGTTCATGTGTCTGAAAGAAAAAACAAAATCAGCCTGATATTTAGATTACCAAATATTAATATCAGTCTTAAAAATTCCTATATTCATGGGCTCTAACTATTCCATTTCTATCATGGTATAAAATATTGTTAGTTCACTGATTATGTAATGAGAAGTAGAGATTTTGTTTACTGAAATGGAATTTATTAAAACTAAATTAAAACAAAAAAGTCACAGTGTTAAAAATCTACAGTATCAGGAATTCAGTTTCAGTTCAGTTCAATTCAGTTTTATTTATATAAAGCCAAATCACAACAACAGTCACCTCAAGGTGCTTTATATTGGAAGGTATAGACCCTACAATAAAGTGTGAAAACTCCCAACAATCAAAGCCCCTATGAGCAAACACATGGTGACAGTGGAAAAGGAAAACTCCCTTTTAACAGGAAGAAACCGCCGGCAGAACCAGGCTCTGGGAGGGGCAGCCATCTGTTGCAACCAGTTGGGGGTGAGGGGAGGGAGACAAGACAAAAGACATGCTGTGGAAGAAAGTCAGAGATTAATACTGATTAAATGCAAAGTGGTGTATAAACAAAGAGAAAGTGAAAAGAGGTGAATGAAAAAGAAACAATCAGTGCATCATGGGAAGGACCCAGGAGCCTAGGCCTATTGCAGCCTACTGTAAATGGACTGGTTCTTATATTGACGCTTTTCTACTCTACTAGACCACTCAGCACTTTTTATACAATATGTCTCATTCATTTATTCACACACACATTTATACGAGCACTTTTTTCTTCTAAGTGCTTTCTGTCTAACATTCACACAAATTTACACTTCGATGAATGCATTGGGAGAAACTTGGATTCGGCATCTTTGCCCGAGGATACTTTGGTATGCAGACTGGAGCAGCTAAGGACTGAACCACCAACTTTCCAATTAGTCCAAAGTAGGACACACTGGGAGGGGCCACTGCAGATTGTGGCCCCATAAGAGCATCTGAACAGCAGATAGAGGACATTGGCCAGTATTTTCTTCATGTTGGTCACACACCTGACAAAATGGTAAAGGTTGCAAAACATTGCTGGTGGTAAAGTAGACTCCTTTTTAACTTTCTGAAAGTACTGAAATATATGACTGACTGTTGAGTCACCCGCCGTTGCACAAAGGTGCATTGCTCTTCACAGTCTTGGCCTGTTGTTTTCTGCTGTGTCTCTTCATTTTGCACACTCTGACCTTACTTCTCTGTTTGCACATGAACATATACTTGCTACTATACTATAAACAGATATACTCTCACACGAAAACACTATCCTACAATACCACTTCCCCCATGACAGCTTTTTTCATATTACTGTGCAGAGGCTCAGTGTATTTTTTTTTTTTATTTGATGTGCGCGTTATCAAATCCTTTGCATCTTATACAAACACAAGCATGTTTGTCATATCAAATTAAATGAAATCTAAACACTTGGATTCAGCACCTCTATTATAATTCTGTTTCAGCTGAGATTCTAAATTGAATATTTCCTTGTTAGAGTAACCCGCAGGTCAACCAACACAATCTTTCAATTCACATACATAAAAAAAACAGCATCAACATTGCATATTGCTCATGAACAGACGTTGATAAATTACTCTTGAGAAGTATGAGTTGGTTGAAGTTTTGTTGAGCTGATTTATTTCCAGCTCTGAGCAGATTGCCTGTTTAATTGTGATTCCAAACAAGTCACAACTCAGCACTTTTAATCCAGGGAACAGTCGTGTTGCAGAGATCGTTTGGAGAATCAGGAACAGCCATCTCCCGTCAACCCGGCGCAATTTATCACTCTGCGTCTGCCGCTGATGTGAGCATAGTTAAACAGGAGGTCTAATGTCGACTGTATATTTAATATTTGAGCCAATCAATAAAAAAGGCTGCCTTACTTAATAGCTTTGGCCCTGGGGGCTGTTTGGCCCCGTTTAGGTTGCTTTCCGCTTTCCTGTGTAAACATAAATTAGCTGTAATTGAACAAACAGTCGCATTTGCACGGTTGAATGCGTGCTACTGCGTGCTGTATGCCAGCCAGGCCTGACTCAGTGATCAACACTTTTCTCTCTCACGCCCAAGCTCACTGTCACTTGCTCCCTTACTGTCATCATTTCATACCTCTGCCTCACTGATTTGCGTCGCTCTTTCATTAGAATTAATTACTCATTTTAGGTAATTACCTTCCTGCTTTAGCATAATGGAAGCACCCCCCCCCCCAACACTCACACACTCACACCCCCAAACATACAGTTGGTTTATGGGAGCGAAGACAGTCATCATTAACCTCTAGTCTCGTCATTGTATTTACTGTCTTTCTTTGGAACGCATCTGCCTGAAGCTAGTTTCCAGTTGCAGTATTCAAATTTTCTTTCCATGTTATTATCAAAAAACAGTGCTCCAAAGTCTCCTGTAAGCCTCATTCCCAAGCATCACTTCTTTAAAAAAGTAAATAAGAGTTTGCCCATTCATCCATCCAGTTTCTTAACCACGTATTCCACAGGGTCATGGGCAAGCATAAAGAGACAGACAATCATTCATGTTCACATGCACATCTACAGCTAATTTAGAAACCCCAGTTAATGTAATATGCATGCATGCTTTTGGACTGTGGGAGGAAGCCAGAGTACCTGGAGAGAACCACACAGGCTCAGGGAGAACGTGCACGCCGAAAGCTTTTGGACTCAAACCCAGGACATTTTTGCCGTGAGGGGACAATGCTAACGTCTGAACAGCTGTGCTTCCCATGCGTGTTATTACTGAATCTTAAATTTATGCTGATGAGGCTTCTTGTTTACTTAACAGGCTTATATTTACTTTTTCATTTTTAGAAAGATAATTGTGCTGCTCTGATTGCTTAAAAGCACAGAATCCTAATAGCACCTTATTAAAATTGCCCGAGACGAATCCTGCTCCAGTGTAACTCTCACACCAGGAGGCCAAATCCTATTTTTATTGTTCTAAAGTAATTCTTGTACTCCTGCTGTGTGTTGGTGACTCTTTATTATGTGTCTCTCTCGTCCTTCAAAGTGCCCACTGTTGTCAGTACTACACAGGGTTAGCCCTGCCCAGGTGTGTGTATGGTGTAATTATCAGAGAGCAGGGAGCTTGTATCCATTCATTTTTAATGAGCAATGAGGCTGAGTTGCCTCCATTAATAGAGAATTAGACCGTCCATCAGCCACCATGGCACATAAAAGCCTTGTTCGCTGCATTTGGGGTGTAGACTGTACTGTGCGAGGCAGTTAATGATGCGACATGGCCCCCTGTCTGTGCTGACAATAACTCAAAGAGCTGGAGATGGACAGAGTGAAGTAAGGAGGGAGAGAGGAAAGGGAGGAGCGAAGGTAGGAGGGACAACACTAGGGAGCCCTTCAGAACTCACAACAATGTCAATGTGAGGCAATGAGGCTTAACTACAAGTGCTGGGGTTTCAGTGGGATTCATTAGCATGAGACTGCAGAGGAAAACTTTAAGTGTTATGGTAAAACAGCTTTGAGTGCATCTCTGTGTGTTTGTCCATGTGGTTAAGGAAAATGTAGGGTTTTGGTTTTCTCTTTTATTTTCAAAACCGAGGCATTCATTTTATTTCTTTGGTCTTTGTTTCAATGGGGAATGACAGCAGTTTTTCAACCGAGGGGAACTGATGCAACCTACAGTCACTGATATCATTAAAGAATTAACAAGCAAATGAACAGAAGCAGCCACACAGGTTGGAAATGAGCCTCAGTTTGGCTGCTTTTCAGGTGACTGCACTTCAGATGAATACAATCAATAACTTTGACATCAGTTTTTCCAAAAAGTGAACTGCACAAATTCTCTCTGTTTATGTGGCTCATCCACTTGAGATCCTGACCACAGTGTATAATTTCAGTTTCAGCAACAGAGAGTTATTCAGCTGTTCTTCAAACAAAAATGTTGAACTTTCTTTGGTTCTCAAGTCTGTGGATTGTTGCTGTTTTAGGGAAATGAATGTTTTAAGTTTATAGATTAAATGTGAAAACCTTGTGTTCTGGGATGGCCGCATTATTCTCTGTTGTTTTATCGAGTAAATAATTAATCGGTTTGCCGAGAAACGAATTCGTAGATTCATTAGTTATAAAAAAATGTTGCAGCCCTAAATAGCACCATATTTATCACCAGCAATGTTGAAGAGTGAAATGCTCACAGCTGTTATTACATATTAAGGTTGTGTGTGTGTGTGTGTGTGTGTGTGTGTGTGTGTGTGTGTGTGTGTGTGTGTGTGTGTGTGTGCAGCCAAACAACCAGCTACCTGGACTGTCTGGCGCAATGCCCTGTTTAAGCTCCGCCGCTCCTCCCTTGAGTGAGATATTAAAGAGAAGAGGCAATTTATTTCCATAATATTAAATCATATCCCTTCATACAGTAATGAAAAATGAATAATTTTTCTATGAAGCTCAGGAGATAGTGCCCCAGTAGCCTACCAGCCATAATGCACATGCACTAACACATATGTGCACACGCACGCACAGCCTGTTTCCTGAGAAATTGGACCGAGTGCTGCAGCTTGACCATCATTCATTTGGGAAATCACATCAGCCGAGTGATTCGTCAGGCTTCCTTCTTTGTGATCATGATAATTTAACCCGCATTAAGTCAACAACTGGGCGTGCTCAGTGGTCGGCATTGTGAGCTGGATATCTTCAGCTGAGCTCTGTCTCTGTGTTACTGCTGTCTGTGATGGGTAACGAGGAACCATTGAACCCTCAACTCAATTTCGAGGATGTGACAATGACAAAGATGGTATATTCCATTGGCAGGAGGGCCAACGGCTGTGTAACACCTTGGAAATCTCTGATACTCACTACAATGGAACAGCAGGCGGTATGCTTGCTGTCCTGCTGCTGCCTGATGTAATGTATGCCACATCATTCTTCCTGTCAAAGAATAAAACAGGATTTATCATGAGCATGTTGCAAGGCAGTAGCATGCGACCATTTGTCTGACATCAGGGTATTGGTAGTGCCGTCATCTATCTCTGTAATACGTTTAATTTGATTTGGTTCATCCAAATTTCTACCTAAGACCCAGTGTGTTGCATAAACTCTGTTATGTGTGCTTTGTTGACACTGGGAAGTAGGAATGTAACAGCAGTTGCATTCATCCTGAACTGTTTGGTATGTAACATTTGGTTTAATAAGAGACAAGAGACAGCCAAACACTTTCTCTCAGAAGACTATTTATATCTAGGTACTTCTGTTCCTGGAATGAAAATTCTAAAGTGTGAGTTCCCCCAGACTGCTTTGGCAGTGCACCAGTAGCTGCCCATCAGCATAGTTAATAGGGATGGGGATTTCAAGCAAAAATACCATTCTGTATTCACTAGGAACTATTCAACCCTTGCGCCCTGCTACAGCCTCTGTAACTTTACAGAGTGGGCACCGCATTTTTATTTCTTATTTTGAAAGCAAACTTTTTTGGCCCTGAAAGCCACCAGTTACCCTGGACTTAGGACTTAAACTTCTCATGTTTTTTATAATCAAGGTCTCCTCTATTAGGGTCATTGTTTGTGTAATTGACTATAGATTATGAGGGGCCATTAGGGACATTAACAGCCCCTCATAATAGATGACCTATAATGTTCTCTTTCATTACAAACACTGCTGTATAGGTAATATTATTGTGACTTAACTGTATTTGTTCTATATTACTGTTTAGAGGGCTCTGTACTTCCTGGGTGATGCCCTTAAAGACTACAAATATGTTGTACTCACTATTACCCCGAGAGGCTAAAGAACATAACGCATATACTCAGTTTTTCACACCTGTGATGAGTGAAGCTATAATTGCTCTGTTTCGTTGTGTCTCTATACCCTGAAGAACATGCAAGCTGATACATGTTGGTGTATTTTTAATGTCTTTAACCCTGTAAAATAAAGGCCTTTTATTACTTTTTCAAGCCTACCTTGAGTACCTGGAACTGGATGCTTTATGCCATTATTATGTCATAATATTTCCATTTTTCTTCTCTTGCCATTGTTCCCTTCCATGAATACCAGCCATTTGAGGGATACTACTGGTGCTCCTGTAATGTAATTTTACAGCTTTTTTTTTTTTTTTTTTTTTATGACTGTAGCACCTCTGGATGTTGCTCCTGTTTGTACAGTAACATTTAGTCTTACCATGCTACCAGTGTCTTACAGGTTGAGCTACTAGAAGTGATGTGTTCCTCTTCTATTTTTATTGTTTATTGGTTGTTAGCTAACAGCTTATTGGTCAATTACCACCTTTTGGTAATAATAGTGTAAGCATGGTGTAGAAGCAGTAAGCATGCAGACTGCTTCTACAAACAATCATGAACCAATGGGTCACTCTCAGGAGTTCAGTGACTTTCACCGTGGTCCCGTGCTAGGATGCCACCTGTGCAACGAGTCCAGTGATAAAATTTCCACACTACTAAATATTCCACAGTCAACTGTTAGTGGTATTAAGTGGAAGTGGAAGCGATTGGGAACAACAGTAACTCAGTCACAAAGTGGTAGGCCACATAAAATCACAGAGCGGGGTCAGTGGATGCTAAGGTGCATTTTAAACAGAGGTCACCAACTTTCTGCAGAGTCAGTCACTACAGACTTCCAAACTTCATGTGGCCTTCAGATTAGCTCAAGAGAAGTACATAGAGAGCTTCATGGAATGGGTTTCCACAGCCGAGCAGCTGCATCCAAGCCTTACATCACTAGTGCAATGCAAAATGGCGGATGCAGTGGTGGAAAGCAGACCACCACTGCATTCTAAAGCAGTGGACGTGTTCTCTGGAGTGACGGTTCTCCATCTGGCAAGCCAATGGATGAGTCTGACTTTGGTGATTGCCAGGAAAACGGTATTTGTCTGACCGTATTGTGCCAAATGTAAAGGTTGGTGGAGGGGGGATTATGGTGCGGGGTTGTTATTCAGGAGTTGGGCTCGGCCCTTAGTTCCAGTGAAAGGAACTCTAATGCTTCAGCATACCAAGACATTTTGGTCAATTTCATGCTCCCAACTTTGTTTGAACAGTTTGGGGATGACCCCTTCCTGCTCCAACATGACTGCGCAGCAGTGTACAAAACAAGGTCCATAAAGACATGGATGAGCGAGTTTGGTGTGGCAGAATTTGATTGGTCTGCACAGAGTCCTGACCTCAACCCGACAGAACACCTCTGGTATGAAGTAGAGCAGCAACTGCAAGCCAGGCCTTCTCATCCAACATCCGTGTCTGACCTCACAAATGTGATTCTGGAAGAATGGTCAAAAATTCCCATAAACGCACTCCTACACCTTGTGGAAAGCCTTGCTAGAAAAATTGAAGCTGTTATAGCTGCAAAGGGTGGGCTGACATCAAAATAAACCCTGTGGATTAAGAATGGGATGTCACTCAAGTTCACATCCCTGTGAAAGCAGATGAGCAAACACTTTTGGCAACAGTGTATGTTAAATCATATAGGTTTAGTCTTGCTAGCATACACTGCCAATTTTAATAAATGCTAAAAAGAAAAACAAAAATGTGAGTTTTTGTTCTCTTTTGCATGGCAAGTCTCTGATCACAGAGTACGGGTCAGTCAGCTGGCCAACACGTGAAGCTTGCACAAAGTGTAAATACAGAGTATTTCAAACAATATGGCTGTTTTGACAAAAGAGAGAAAGGAAGCAGGGCTGAAGTTGCACCGGTGGTTTTAATTGTTAATTGATGGATGATATGAATACTGTACTCCTAAAGGACTTTCCTGTTTTTGATTTTGTACTTGAAAATAAATGAGCATTTTCTTATTGACAGCATGAGTGCCACAACTATACACAGTTTAATGCCATTTTCTTTTTACAAACAGAAATGTTACATTGTTGTTTTTTATTTACTGGGAAAAGGGCCAAATTCTGTGTACCATTGTATCTAAAGTGCAGTGGTACACAGAACTGCTGGAATGAAAGCATCCTCTGTGCCTGTGCATCATTGTCACAAAAGTCTCTGTGGGATCTTCATTCCTGCACTTTTAGCATACACCCTAATTACAGGCAGCTGAGACCAATGAGGACAGCCACAACTTGCTGACGCACTTGCATCTGATACACACAAACATACTCTCGGACCGCACTTGTACACACTTTACATAATACTTTTTTTTTCATATAAACTGCAAGACATTGCAATTTATGCACAATTTATTCAGGTAGTTGTGGTTGTGACCCTCATTGTCCAAAAAAGCATTTAAAGGATTGTTGTTTACCTTTTGCCCTTGAGCCTTTTCTCTTGAGTATTTCTTTTCAAAGAGGATTTGGGGCTTAAATATGCATCAGTGTTTCAAATTTTATTTTTAGGTATGCTGCTGTCACTGGGTTGCTTTTTACCATGTTTGTCACGCATGTAGGCATAATGACAGATGTGTCATACCCGGTGCTGTGTCTTTAGGCGGTCACACAGACCTAGCACACTTGACAGACAGATCAATAACAGCTCTTAAAAGAGTTCTATACAGAAACAAATCATTAGCTGAAATCATTCACAGCAGAATCAGCACCAAGTGAGTCAACAGCATTGAACCTGAGTACTTAATGTGCATGGCATTATGCTTCAGTATATGAGTGCATTAATGTTTGGTGGAGCTGATGGAGATTTTTAAGCTCTGTGGCACACAAAGGAGTATATCTGCCCAAATATGGTTTCATAATCTTAGGATACATTTTGGATGTGTCTGGTTTTGTGTTTTGTTTTGTTTTTTCTGTAAGTGATGCGTAGGAATGGCGACTATTGCTCACTTGCAAGAATGTTCTCGTTTGCAGACCTCTCCCTGTAAATTAGCTGCATTACTCTGACCCAGAAATTCTCTCAGCCCGAAGTTGCAACGAATGCCAAGAAACATGCGTGTACGTGGGTGACTGTGTGTGTGTGTGTGTGTGTGTGTGCCGCTCCACTGACTTACATTAGAGTCCAGCCTTTCTGAGTGCCCACATTTGCAGGCACAGAGAGTGATTTGGTCTGGCTAATACAGTAGCACAGTGGCTACCTGGAGGCCACAAATGAGGACAACAGCACTGCCTCTTGTAGCTTTGCTTATTTATTTATTTATTTATTTTTAACAGGACTTGCTTTATTATTCTCTGCCTGGAATGTGTTTATTTGCTGAGAGTCACAGAGAGATTAAGAAAGAGAACTGTGGTCATGTGTATTCTACAGAAAAATCAGATATACCGAGACATATATGGCATCACCTTAAATAGCACAGCATGATTTCTTACTACTGTGACAGAGTGATCATTTTCTGTCAATCAGGCAGAAAGAGATGAATGCGTTGTCACCCACCATTTAGTCACGAATCCTGCGGTTTTCTGTTTCTGCCTCAGGCAGCATAGTTTTTTTTTGTTTTGTTTTTGCTTTCTTTTTTAAGGAATATTTTGAAGCGTATCAAAATGGAAGGTTTTTAGGTTTCAAATCTTAACCACTTGCCTTGTGTGAAATACAGATGGATTACATTGCTGATGCCAGGTTTGTGGACATTACAGAAAAAAGACAGGAATACTGTAGTACTGTGCAAAGAGCTAAAAGTGAAGTGGGAAGTTTGTCCAAAAAAAACAAAACAGAAATATCCCAACAGTGTTTTCAATCAATGCAAAGTCCAGTAAACAGAAAAAAAATTAAATCAAGTTTCAGCGTCAGTTCTCCTATAGTAAGTATATTTGTACACAGATGCATCCTGTTGCATCCTGGAGAACCTGCCCCAGTTCTTTTGTAGATTTAAACAGTTTTAGCTGCTTCTGTTCCTCTGTGTAATCTGAGACAGACTTGATGATGGGAATCAGAGCTCTCTGTGTGCTATAAAGCCTGTTGCAGGACTCCTTGTTGTTACTGTTGCTGAAGATAGCTCTGGCTTCATGAGTTCTCATGCAGTAGAATGAGTTTGGGAAGGACTCCCTTATAGTACTTCATAATAGATAAAAAATATTTTTTCATGACTGCCTACTAGCCTTGCATAAAACTGTATGTGCGTTTCTTTGCAGACTTTTGTGCATTCTGGGTTAATGACTTATTGATCCTTAAGGTGCAAATGCATTGACCTTAACTGAGTTAAGTATTGATTTCCTTCAGGGGATCTGCAATGAAATTAGTGGGTTTGAACTGTCCATACCACGAGGCAGAAGCAGTCTGCTATTAACATGTTGTTCCAGAGGCTGTTGACCACAGAGACTCCAGCTTCCCTAAGACCAGCTCTGGAAGAATAATGAGGTCAAAGATCTATCAGGGGTTATTTTGCTTGCCGTGATAGTGAGAATTCTTTCATTTAGCCCCTAGCTCAAAGGTTAATGAAATGTAGTAAAACCACATTTGTCTTTTTTGTGTGTAAACTTGTATGTTTATCACATTATAGTAACACAGAGTACGGAAAAAACACTAAGGTCAGACCACTAAAAGTTAGTACGAGTGCTAAATTATATAAGATGGCTTCAGAATCCTAAACTCAGCGACAGCAAGATAATGAAAAACACACACTTCAGACCTCATAAGGTGATCGCTCGTGCACTAATGCGCAATAATATAAATATATGCACAGATAAAGTTCACACTCCAGGCTAATCGTGGGAGAAGTTGGTCTTATGCACCTGTCATAGTCCATTTGATCCAATTGCACGGATCATAGGTGCCACACTGACACACACCAATGCATGTGAGTCACACTAGGGCGTGCAGAGTCTCTCTTAGCTGTGAATATGCATGCCCACAGAACAAAGAAAATCCCAGGTACCCAATAAAGCTATTTTTGTTTGTCCATTTTGATTACAAATCTTGTTTTCCAAATGGTCCAATAAGCGTGTAAGCAAATATGCACAGTCCAAACACACGATGGGTAACAAACACACAGCCACACAGACATACACAAATTCTCTCATTCAGCTGAGTCATTTCTGAAACCTGGGCTAATATTTGTATGGATTATTGGCCTTTGTGCTTATCGGGTGCACCATATTGCCGGACTAAAACCTTATTACCAGCCTATTGAAAGAGGAAAAAAAGGTTTTTGACAAGCACACATTGTCACACACTCACAATCCGGATTCAGAAAGACACGCAAACATTTGCCCAACATACAACAAAAGCACACATTTTAAAGCTAAAACACGCTGTTGCATGGTAGAAAAAAAAAGATCTTGGCCAGGCTAGAGAAAACTTTGAGGCAGGTTCTGCCTCATTCACTCTGAGAGCTGCTGTAATAATTGCTTGTTTTTTTCCCCCCTCTAGGGAAAATAAACAAATACTGCTAAAATTGCTTCTGATTGTAGATGGAGTCAAAGAGATTTCTTCTTTTCACCAATTTGGATGTGTAATAAAATTATACAAAATGTGTTTAAAAATACTGACAACCTCAGCGTCACAGATGCTTATTTGGGATGAGAAAGCCTCTGCTTCCTACCTTCTTTTACTTTCCCTCTTACAGTCATCTCATCTGGTCACTGCTACTCCTCCTCCTCTATTGATCAGATGTCCTCTATGCGGTTGTATGTCTGTTCGTGCGCTTAGGTTTGACTTCATTCTCTTACCTATTTCACTGTTTGCACACATGTAAGGGTGGGGGCGATGGTTGAGTGTCAGTATTAAAGGAAGGAGGAGAGAGCTGTAGAAGTCTTACCGCTGGGCTTCAGTGAGTAATGGCTGGTCTTATTGCTGGCAAATCAGGTAGGCTTTCCTCAGACAGAGATGAACAACCTCTGCGCCCCCTCCTTAACTTCAGCAGCATTCTCCTGTCTGCTCAGCCCTCTTTGTGTTTTCTCCTCTTTGTTTTTGACAGTGGAATACACATGACGTATCCCACTCTTGCTTCCCCCTTCTTTACAGTTACATCCTCATCATTCATATATTGCCATTTTCTCACCAGTCCCTCGTGGAGCTGCAAATAGTTACCATAGCAACTTTTTAGAGATCAAAGAGGACTTTTAAGATAATGCATGGCATGCAAAATTACAGTTTCAATTAAATAACAGTAAGGCAGGCTGAATTCCTAAATGAAATATTTTGGTTTACTCTTATAGACCCAAAAGATTCTACCTGTAAAGTATATAATAGACCTGTCACCAAATCTCTAGCAAAGGTTGTGTTCCAGTGTCAACAAAGTGACAGATATGTTTCTCACTGGAGGAGATTGGTGCTCAGTGTCAGAGTGAGCTATTAGTGGCTGGGTATTGACATCATACTAGGTGCCAAGTCTGTCTGTGTGTTCATTCCTCTTCCTGGCAGCTAATGAAAAACTTGTTTTTGATATGTCACTTTCACTCCCTGCTGGTACATATATAGCAGGGATTATACAGAGACATGACTGAGGTGTGTGTGTGTGTGTGTGTGTGTGTGAGTGAGTGTGTGAGAGAGAGAGACAGAGACAACAGAATTGACAAGTGGAAGAGGAAAGAGGAGAGACTCAACAAGAAAGACACGAAAGAGCAGGAGGAGATGGAGGAAAGCGCATAAATTGGTGGCATGTGTTCAAACATCAGGCACATCTAGCAGAAAACACAGAAAGACGTTCAGTAGGTCTCCGTGTTCAAATGTCAGGCCCCAGGTTATTTATAGCCACTCTAATTAAACCATGCACAGTGCCTCTCCTGCTGTCTCTCTTTCTGTTTCTCCCTCTAATTCTCCCATGACCCTCTTTCGCACCCTTTGTTCCCACCATATCGTCTTTTTTTTTATTTCCAACTCATTTTCTACCGCCCTCTCTTTCTCTCACCCCTCTCATTTCCCTATCTTGAGCGTCTACCACACTGTCATCTTATAGGCCAGTTACTGGTGTGGAAATCCTTTAAATCCTGTTTGATTGTGATCCTGCGCTGTCTTTTATGGGAGTCTTATGATAAACATAGACACACTTAATCTGCTGAGATTAAACTCTGTCTCGGCCTGTCAGCCTGTTGACAGCTACACGCGCAGAACACACACTCGCACGCGTATCGTTTTAGGACTTGATTGTCAGCTGGCCTACTCTTGGGAAATGGTTACCATGGCAACTCCAGATGTAGCATCTGAGGGTCTTGTTGTTGTGTATTTCGAGTTCCATGCGTCATTCCCTTGTGATACTCTACCCCTCTATCCAACAATGCACAGCCACACAGAGGGACCTTAACCCAGATTATCCATTAATGCTTAATTATGCATCCATCACATCTTCCTTTGAAGACACTGCTTTTCACGGGATGTTATCCCTCCCCCTGTGTCTCTCAAGCCCGAACTCTGCCTGTATGGAAGGAGTATCAATCAAGGCGTATGGATCATTCACAAAACTTTTAAAAACATCTTCATTTGTTTTCATATGTCCTATTATATTGTGCATATGACCGTATGCATTATGCATAAAGAGCAACGTATGTTTACATGTGTACCCAATAAGCCACAATAGTTAATTTGGTTATCACTGCATTAATCCGTGGACTGTATGTAAGAGATCAGCATAGCCACAATGCATTTTGAGCCTTCAACTTTATTTTTAGCTGCTGCCCATGTTGGCTTTAGGTGCCAGGAGCAGCCATGTTTGCATGAGAGGATGGAATCAGCTAATTGTAGCAAGTTCAGTAAGCAAGCTGCTGTAAAGTTTTATTGTACAGATAGAGACTGCTAATTAGCGCTGTATAAAATACGAAGGAAATATTACAATTTCACTCACCAAAGCTGGAGCGAAGACTTCTTAGATGGGCTGTTAGTACATTGTGATAAAATGCTCCAAAAAAACACCATAGCACAAAATGAAGACGTCCAGTTCAGTGACTCAGATGAGTCGAGGTAAAGCCTACCGTAGCACATAGCTAGCATTCTAGCTGGAACTCACTCATCATTAAACGTGGGAATGCACCTTATACAATTGAAGCAATTTAGGCCAAAACCATGTTTTTCTACCAGGTGTAAACTGGGTAATTTCTGCTGCAAAGCTGGGAAATTCAGCATGGGAGTAAATGGGGTTTAACTCCCTTTTAGAGGCAGCCTTAAGTGGCCATTCACTGAACTGCCGATTTGCACTTGTATGCTGGCTTGATTTTACAGCCCAGCGGGTTTCTGCTTGAATTAAATCCATTAAAGGGCCAGAGACCTTTGATCTGTCAAAATCTGGCCTGCTTCCTACTGTCATCACTTACCTTCTGCCCTTTCTAAACCAGAACTGCCAACAGATAATTTGGGGGTTTAAATAAGCACTCTATGTTGCTGTGCCAAACCTTTTTGTCTACCAAATGTTACATTATAAGTCATAGCCCCACCTTCAGTATGGAAAATAAAAATAGATTAATGGCTGTAAATCAGGCTTTAGACTTCCTTGGTGCACTGCGTGAAGAAGAGTTTGATCTTTCAGGACTGAGTCATGTTTCCTGGATTGACTCTGCATCTGATGGGCCATCTACTCTGTTACACTCTTGGAGCTACACAGTTGAATCCTTCCAAGCTCCAGAAATAAGATGAAAGCAAATTGTGCAGTAGCATTTACTATAAAACAGTTTTATAACTTTTGTGACATGTACACTATTTAACACATTTATTGCACATCTGTTTTACTTTACACACCATCTTATTTTCAGATGCAGATCCACCTAAATCTAATTAAAGCTGCTGCTGTCTCAACCAGGGATTCTTGTGTGTTAGTGTTTGATTTATGTGAACTGTTTGCTGCCCTGCTGTCCACCTTGTCAGCTATCTATTAGACCATGTTTGCTCTTTGTGGTAACACTACTTCATGCTTGTGGGCAAGACATACTTCTAATATTCATACAGCCCTGTGTTTGTGTAGGTGGCTGTCTTTGTATGCACTTGTGTGTATGTGCATGTGGCTGTTGCTATTTATATGCTTCCTCATCCATATATGGTTCATCTTTTCCACATGGATAAACAGTAAAAGCTATGCAGAAAAAAAAAAGAATAGCTTACTGTAATGTCTTGCATTGGCTAAGTACAAGCATCCATGCACGTGCGTGTGCTACAGCCTTCCAGTCTGAGTGCCATATGCCAGTCTACGTGCCTCCTGTGTCCAGCATGTGAGATCTTGCCTCCTCAGACCAATTAGAACACTGTTGCAGTGACACTTGCACATCAGGCAGGGGAATTGTATATCAGATGCTCGTGTTTCTGTTGTCCTCTCATCTCTGAGTACCTCAGCTGTCTTGTTTACAATATAATCTCTGGAGTAGCTTTCCACTCATGCTTTCTGAGTGCCTTGCTACCACATTACAATAACTAGTGTGGAAATAAAATGTTCTCTAATGGAACCGCTGGCAAATACTGCAATTAGCCCTATCCAGAGGGAGTAGTAGGTCTCTGTGCATCCCCAATAGCACCCGAGTGGAGGCAGGAAATAGCATGACTCCATTTCTATTATCACTTAGCTTTGCATACAAGGCACCCAGTTACTGCTTTCTATAAACAGCTTTTTGTCCACTACTAAATACTCATCACACATAGGGCTAATTACCAGGGCTCAGAGCCAGCTAGTGTCATACTCGCTCTTAGAAAATGTGCATTTCGGCGTTACACCATCACAGTTATCAGCAAAGCCATCTAAGAGCCTGCTCACGGTCGCTAGGGCTGGAGGCTGTTTCATATTCACAGTCACAGTCAATTAAAGGATCGGTAAGTCAGTAATTATAAATGAGTCTGGACACTTTCACACCCACTAGCAGGTATTAGCCATCAGCATGCACAGCACGTCTGCTACATTAATGGGCACTATTTGGCAATGCCACACTGTGCCAGCTGTGGCTTTTTAGAAGAGGTTGGGGGGGGGGTAGTGAAAGATGTGAGAAATGAGAAGTGAATGTGAAAAGAGATTAAGCTTTTGTTGAGCGGCAACATGTTCTGAGTGGTCGCCTATTGGAAGGTGGGATTATGTTTATATGTGAACATGTATACATACAAATACATTCCTGTTTGCTGCATATAAGTTAATTTTTCTCTCTGACTCACTGCTTCTGAAAAAATTATGAATGGGTCCTGTGTTGTACTATATATATATATATATATATATATATATATATATATGTATATATATATATATATATATGTATGTATGTGTGTATATATAATATATATATATATATATATATATATGTATGTGTGTGTGTGTATTAACCGTATACACCAAATTTCCAGTATAAAAACACTGACCAGATATGTGTCTTCTATGCCCTTTACGCTTGCTTGCATTTTGCTCTTTCTTTGCAGCTTTGTCTTCCTCTCGCAACTTAAACACCCCATTATCAACAAGACGGATTTTTTCTTTTTCTTTTGTTTCCATCTTCGTCGCTATTTTCTCTATTGAATAAATAACCCTTTCTTTAGAGAAAAAAAAAAAGCTTATGAATGGCTTATGTGCAAAATCCACAGAGGACACAGGAAAGGCAGAAGACTGATATTACAGGTCTCTGTACTTAGGGTTCATCAACTGGCATATAGGAAGGAGAAGGGTAGGGTAAGAAACTTCCAAAGTGACAGACTGAGACATAGTGAATGGGCATCCGTCTATCCTGATAAAGACAATGAGATTCATGGAAATTCAACAGCTCTATTAGTTTTTCGAATAGGAAAGGCTGCCAGAGGAGATGGGGTGGTGACTCATGTGAGACTCTATAATCCCTGTGTGGCTTTGAATACAGTATGGCAGGGCACCAGATGACACTTTAATGACAGTTACATCTTTTTTATGGTGACGTACAGTCACTTTACCTTTCAAAGTGTAAAGAGTTATTTGAGTTAAATGAAGCATGTAAAACAACTTACTTGAAATGTTAAACGTGAAATATTTGGGTGAAGACCCACGCGGGGCTAACTGAAGCCTCCTCGTGTGGACTTTTTATGCTCTTCTGGGTATCCTGTGGGTAATAACTGCCTAACATCTGCATCAAGTGGGCAGTTATTCTCGCCTTTTGCCACCATTCTGGAGCACAGTGAAGTCATTTATTTCTTGTGTGATATGTTTCCATGTTATAAATCATCATTCATTCCCCTGCCAATTGCCCAGGGCACTGGCCATAGATTTAGCTAATCCCCAAGTGGCAGAGAGCAGTTGTAAGTGGATTTTTTTTTTTTTAGAAGTATATTAATTTAAAAGTAGAAGATAAATTCACTTCTACCAGCACTCTTCATTTCTCCAGTTGTTTTATTGTGTTTTTCTTGCTTTCATTCTTTTATGGTTTTAATTATCGATTTATTTGTTTGTGACAATACAGATAAACACCATTACACAGAAATAAGGAAATGCAGCAGATGTAATGCATGCGGGGCATTTAGCTGTTCGTTTGCAATTCCCATCTCCGGTTCTGCAGCCTTGCTGCAAAAGGAAAATGAATAAATAAATAATACAAACAAACTTTTATGTGAATGGCTTAAAACCAGATTTTAACACAATAGTGAGAAAGCAGAAACTCCTGTACATTGGACTGCTTTTCTTTTGTGGTTGTGTTCTTTTTTTTTCTTTTTTCTCACAACTACAGCTAAACATTGATTTATTGAACTGCATTTCATATGTAATGACCTCAAATTAATTTTGGCTTTGGTAGCTTAAAATTCTTTACCTTGGAAGTGTTTTTTTTTAATATTTTTTGGGGGCTTTTAACACATTTTGGTTTTATTGCTTAGTCTTTGTGATTAGGTTGTGTTTTTACCTTCTCCTAATTTGTTAGATCAGCTTTTTCAGCATTACATTAGAAAAAAAAAAAGAAGAAGAAAGCACAGCCTCTACCTGGCATGGGCTCTGGCTGACAAAAGAGAATGTGTAAAAGACGAGAAGCAAGAGAAAGAAAAATAGAGATGAGAGAAGAGAGAGTGGAGTGAGATTTTCACATTATACTGGGTTATGTAATCTCCAGTTAAGCGCTTTTGTTTGTGTTAGTTTTGCATGCATGCAGCGCCATGGATCAAACAGACATACAGAGCCTAATTGGGTTCGGAATGGAATTTTGTGTGTGCGTTTATGTGTTGACTCATCCACGACTGTGTGTGGGGGAACTTATTTTCCACTTTTACTCTCTCACATTCTTTTACTTTTTGTTCTTTGCTGTTGAAATCCATTAAGTAGCGTTACTGGGATTACCATATATAGGTGCACTATTGCCAGATAATGGTATGAATGCTGATGTTAATTTACTTTCATTTTCTTCCTCTGTTGCATAATTTGTGTCTGTATTTTTCACCATGCAACACAATGACTGATGTTCTCCACGCTGTAATCATGATGCAGATCTTAATTATGAAATTTGTTCTAACTGTATCTATAAAGTGTTTTCACACCAGTGAACATCCTGAACAGGTGCTCTATAGTACTGAAGTGAAGACTTTTCCTTTCCTAAATACTCTTAACCCTGAGCTGTCCAGACTCATAATGATATGAGCAATGGAGTTATGAATATAATTATGTAATACATATTTTTGCTTACAGTATTGTAGAGATTACAGACTGAGTTTCTGACTATCCACCATAAATACTAGGTCTTAATTGGGTTTCTCTTTATTGGTCTTATTATATTTGGTTAAATTGACTTTATTCACAAAGTTAAGCACAGTAGGACTTTATTTTCTGATGTATATTAAAACAAAGGAAGAAAATTGGGTCCCAAATGTAAGAAATTTAGGTTCCAAAAGAAGGAAAAAAACACTTATTCTTAAAGGTTTCTTACAGGTTCGTACTGTATTATCCTAAACTTTGTGTTGCAGCTATTTTACTGGCATGGCTCCAGTTGTCATTCAATCTTATCTTTTTATAGTCAAGGAGGAATTATAGATTGCGGATGCAAACATTCATCTTCCCCACAGATTCAATTCAAATGACTTTTGGGAATTCCCTGACCTTTCGTCTATCTCCAGAATAATGTCGATATTTGTGATTTCAAATGAAACGTCTAGACATAGAGACAGTTGACAAATTTAAAGAAACATTTAATTCTTGGCCCATGCACTGAGAGGATCTCTTTACTCTGTTAAGCTTTGGAGGCTTTTGGAGTCCAATTCGCCCTGTAGAGGAAGGGGTTTACTGCAAATCAATACACAGTTACCCTGACTGATCACCTTTATTCTACAGTGAAACATTCTTATCCTGATGAGAGCGGTCTCTTCCACGACAGCAGTGCACCCATGGCCTGGGCTCCAGGGGTCATTCGATGTGAATCATATGCCGCCCCTTGTTTTTATATTAAACTAAAAGTTGAGCATAGGAGGAATTTAGTGCTGCATCTAGATGCTTGGATTGTGTTATATTGTCAATATCAACACTTTTGTTCATACAAAATTTCATATACAGCATTTGTTGCTATAGTAACTCTAAAACCTCACAGGGTTGAGACTTTCTGGTAAAAACACATCACTATGAAAATGAGGCATCCTTGCCAAAAAAAAATTTTAAAATCACCTTGGAGATGTGACAGCGTATTATGCTGATTCGCATGCATTTCTCACACCAGTGCAGCATAAGTATGTGCACCTGCATGTACTCCTTAACAAACCTAGGTCACACTTCACTGATCCTTCTCATCATTACTTAATGTAGCATGAAAACATATACAGAGAATGTTGCAAGAAGAGAGAGAGAAGTGACTGCTGCTCAGAGACACGGACAAAGAGAGCTGGGCATCAATGTGGGACGCTGAGCAGAGAGAGCAGTGTGTGGCCGCAGGCTCTTGCCCCACACTGGGCAAGATGAGTGGAGGATAAAGGCATGGTTGTAGTGGTCTCAGGAGGAGAGATGGATGCATTATTAAACATTTTGACAGCAGTATGGGCTCTGATTTAGAACCCCTGACTAAGGAGCATGACAAATAGCTTGGCAGATCTTTAATTCAACACAGTTCACATAGTTTATTAGCACAACTGTTTAACAAAAGTAAAACTATGGACTTTAAGAGATGACTATCAGTGAAGGAGTAACAGTAAATACTGGTGTTGTTACAGTGTAGCTTACTGCAATATACCACATCCCTGTTTCTACCTAACATAGACTATTCATAAAATACATAAATGATTTAGCTTACAGAGATACTTTGGACAGTTCCATGCTTTCTACACTGAAACTGTTTTTGTGTTTTAACAAGAACATTTCCCATTAAACAAAGTGAGGTAAATTAAATTTTAACAATTTGATTATTGCAGTTTTTCCTGCCCAGCTTAGCTAAACATTCATGAAATGAATTAGAAGGCAGACTGCGAGCCAGGCCTTATTTCCCAGTATGCTCTCACTTATGCTTGCCACAAGAGATGAATTCTCAATTATGTGATTGCCGGCTTGATAAGTAATGATCGAGCAAGAATTGTGATTATAAATTAATTTCTTGAGTATTTTTAAAGCAAACATGGAAATTACTTGGTAGCTCAAGCTGTTTAAATATGAGCATTTCCTCTTTGTCTCTGATTGTTTCCAAATGAGTTTTTTTTCCTTTTTACTTCATAGTTCAACCAATTACTGAAAAAAAAATTTTGAATTACTGCTTAATAATATATCATTATCATTTGTTGCTGCCCTACTCACCATTAGCCACTAACTGTGGGAGCAAACCACTGCAGCCAGATGCCAAAGTGCTATGGAAAAGTTTTGTACTTCCACATACTTTGTGCAGGTGTTTCATATGAGTACACACACATGCACTTGTTAACTCTGTGGTACATACTGCATTTTCGACTGATCACTTACGTTAAGTGTGCATACAGTACATGCTTATACATGACTGTGTGTGCATCCCTAGATAAATACTGTTATCTCATTGAAGATGTCCCAGTAGGAGCACACACTTTGTGAGATGTGAAGCATTGTGGGTTAACTGTCTGAGGACTAAAAGGCTAAAAATAGCTCAAAGCACTGAGGAGCGGCTCCACAGGACCTGAAAGAGGTCAGTGTGTTTGCTGCTCTCCTGGTGTGAACATCATGTGTCTGCAAGTCTGTGTTATGGCCTCTTCTCTGCACCTGTTTGTATTACTGTGCGTGCTCAGCATCCTTCCATGCATTCGTGCTTTCAGGTTTGCATCTATACAGTCTAATCTGTATGTTAGACCGTGTGCACTGCCTTGAATCATCTCTCCCTCACAGTCTCTCTGAGAGCTACTCCCTCATTAGAAACAGTCCAAGAGACCAAGTAAGATTACTTGGATATTATCATTTTAACCCTCCCAACTAAGAGCCAAGGAAGGAGCTGTAAATCATCAGCAGAGCTTTTTCACAGGGAAGGTGAGTTTAAAAGGAATGGGTGATAACAGGTATTCTATTTAGGGAGAGAATAAAGTGAGTGAGAACTATAAAGCAGAAGAGAAAGAGAGGGAGACTGAAAGAAAGAGAGGCATCAGAAATGGGAAGAGCAGGAATTCTCTTTGTTCTTACTTCAAAGGGCACTCATAGTCATCCAGAGCCTTTCAGTCATGGCTCATTTGGGATATCATGCATGAATATAAAAGCATGACTTTGCTCTGTGAATATAAGGTCTTGTTTAGAACCTAGGCTGTGACAGAGTGTGTGAACTATGCAATACAGTTGTTAATAATAAATTCTGATGGACTGAGAAATACAGATGTCATTGACAACAAGAGATGCCTGCAGTAATGTTGTGGTCATCTCATGGTACAGTCCTGTGCAAAAGTCTTGAGTCACCCTTCATTTCTTTATATTTTGCTAGGAAAATTGGAAATAGTTGCAGAGATTTATTGAAACATAATGCAAAAATTAATGGAAATATGCTATGTAAGGCAAAAGCAAAGTTTGTACAATTCTACTGAACTTGAAATGGACAGTTTTCCAGGTTTCTTCGAATGTTGGCCACCTGTTGTCCCGTTCTCTGTCAAGATGATTAGCTAAATAAATGGGAACAAATGATGTGCTTTTGTGACAAGCTGCCAGTAACAAAGTGCTTGTTAAGTTGTCTGCTATATGTAGACGCAACACCTTTGGGTTAGGTGCCTTTTTATGCTTGAATGATTCATTCAACAAACAAAAAAAAAACATTCTTCTGAAAATGGTCGGGTACAAGGACTGGACTGGACTGAATATGAGTGAAAAAGCAGCCAATGTCCAGAGAAAAACTTTGAAAGACCTTCAGAATGCCCAGAGAACAATCGCTTAAGGTCACTTCAAAAAGTCTGGAAGCAAAATATAATAAAAAATATATTTAGGAGTGACTCAAGACTTTTGCACAGCTTTGTAAGCTGTCTGGAGAATTCAAAATGCAACACAATGTAGTTTCAAGCAGCAGACCTCCTGGGAACAGAGACATCTCCACTGGTGGTTTCATTTATAACACAAGAAAAATCCCCACAGGTAGAATCCCTGAAGTTCACCTGTTATCTCACTGCCTGCGGGGCCCAGAGCATCTCACTGACACCTCAGAGTACTGTTCTTTGGCTTGGCCTTTCCTCTCAGTAGTGTGTTACAGACATGAAATCCATAACATATCCTGGGTCATCTTTAGGATGACAAAATCCCTTTTGGCTGTCACACACAGCCAAAATACTTACTGAAATTTTTATAGATTTTATAGATTTGCATCTTGTTTTTGGCACAGAGACTTCTCTAATTGCACCAGCAGACTAATATCCAGCCATATAAACTCAAACACTGCAATTGTTTCTTTTCTGGGTGAGTTCTGCAGAGTCACTTTCATGCTGTGCTTGATTTATATCCTATATTATACTCAGGATGCCATGTTTTGTGTGACTTTTCTGGCAATCTAACTGCTTTTCTTTTTAGAGCTATATATTTTGGAATATGTCAGCAGGCTATAGGCTGGCAGCTTGCAAGAGAAAATTAAAAAAAATAATACTCTAAGTCCCTTTTAAATAAACACATACAGCTGGCAGAGAGTTCCAGATTGGTGTGAGAGTCTTAAAGGAGCTTAACTCATACACACTTGAGCACATAAACAGTCAAGCAGTCAAACACAGCTGTCTGCCATCAAAGCTAAACCTTCTTGAAATATTGTTTTCTTGGATTAGTGCCACATTAAATATGTGTTTTAATATGAAAATGAGCTCCAACCAAGTAAGAAATGTTATCAGTCTTCACTGACAACCCTGCAAATATACATCACATGACCACTGATGTGTATGAGCCATTATAAACCTGATGCAGAGGGTTGGTTGCTTTGAAGGAAGACCAAAGAACAAAATAAATGCAGCAACCTTAGAGCTGTGTTAATGGAAAAGGAAGACTCGCATAAGAAGGATGTAATCACAAAAGGCACACAAGCCCAGCTTTAATGCTGTGGCTTAATTAATGTAACTGATAGAACTCAGACAGGAAGGAAACGTGGGTGTCGGCATCAGAGTTTCCAAAATTCTCAGTTTCTGCCCATCCAGACTTAAACACAATCCCACAGTCTGAAACTAAAACTGGGTCAACACAGTTTTCATCTTAGGGGTTCTTAAATGCTGCAGTAGTGTGGATGCGAACAGACACAAACGTAGTACAATGTTGCACAGTATAAAACAAAAAGTGTGGAGATACCTTGTGATTTCTCTTTATGGTTAAAGAATGAGGGGTAAGACCTCAGATACGATGCAGGGTATAAGTTAAAGAGGAGGTCACTGAAATGAGAGGCTTTGTGAGCCTTAGCTTTTAGGAGCTATGGGACATCAGCAGCAGATCACTTCTATTTGATGGTAAGACACAATCCTGAGCCCTTGTTCTCAGTGGGATAAGATGAATCTGAGTCTCCCTTCAAAGGCAATTCTTTCTTTTCTTGGTGGATTTCTATTTCTGTCTTGCCCTTTTGAATTTTTCCCCTCTGTCTCCTACTGCTACTTCTGCTCAATTACCAATTGTCTGTACGTAATATGTATAAAATATATAATTTGTAGAAAGCTTTGGCTGAGTGCAAAAACATTTACTTTATGTAGATTTCATGAGAGATTTGTGTTCTCCCATAGCAGCTTTGAGGGGGCATACAGAACTTTTAGCTATAAGAAGAGAAGAAGGCCTCGGGCAATGAGCTGAACCACTCTCTCATCAGAAGGAAGAAAACTAAGATGAATTATTTAATGTCACCTTTCCTGTGAAACATCAGGTGCGACAAGTTGTGCTGTATGGTTAAGCCAACAGAAGGTCATCATATCAGTGTATCAGTGCATGCATTGTAAGCTTCCAGTGATAAATGGAAAGGATAAATGAGGAGACAAATGAGTCTAAAAGCAGTGCGGCTTGTAAAAAA
Organism: Pterophyllum scalare; assembly: GCA_024447675.2. Taxonomy (NCBI): domain Eukaryota; kingdom Metazoa; phylum Chordata; class Actinopteri; order Cichliformes; family Cichlidae; genus Pterophyllum; species Pterophyllum scalare. Next base: position 62,470 of record JAMQGT020013719.1, on the reverse strand, counting down.
GTTGAATTATTCGGGTAAGAGATAACTATCTTTTCTTTTCTCATCTCAAAATGTACAGACAGTGATCTAATTTGAAGGGCTTTGAAATCTCAGCTTCAGCTTAAACAACGAGAGCAAAAATCACTGGCAACTAAAAGGAAAAATTGAGATGAAATGGGGAAAAAGCTGGATGAGCTATTTACTGCTAATCACTGCAATACAGTTAGTCTAATCTGATGTGATTTACATAATAAATGGCAAATTACAATATTTACACACTTTTATTCTGTATTATGATTGCTCATAATTACTTCATTGTTGCTACATAAAAGAAAATTGTGTGTGGGGGGCGGGGGGTTCTTGGTGAAATGAGAGAGTGTTATCATGGTAATCTTAATGAAATAATGATCATTATCAAATATTTGTGTGTGTTTGCTCACATGGGTACATGCAAAGTATCCATGTGGATTTTTAGTCTGAATGTAGAACTCTCAGGTGATGTCATCCTCATTAGGATGCATGCAAATATGCACGCATACACACACACACACACCACTAACCATTCAAGGACAATAATAAAACAATATACACTTGTCTTTTTAGAAGCATTGCTCATCTAAGCACAATGACATGCTTTAGTCCCTTCCTTCTATTCATATGCTGTTCTAGCACTTATCTGGTAATGAAGCTGTCTCCATGTAGCAGTTTTTATACTCGGAGACAAACCCTATTGTGATAATAAAGAGCATTCATTCTTTACTGTGTTTGCATTTTTCTACTGCAGCCATCCCGCATCACTTTCTTTTGATGTTATTGTGCTTCCTCCTTTCTTAATTTCCTGCTTTGTGTGTTTGTGTTCACTCTGCCGCAAGCCTACATAAGCCCTACATACACCTCCCATCAGCCCCTTGAGCGCCACATGAAACACCACTCAGCTGCTCTGCAGCCAACGAGTGCCTGCTTCTTTGGAGTCCTAGCAGCAGGCTGACAGTCAGCAAAGCCTTACAAGGCTATTCTCAGCTGCTGCTGTTGTTACTGCTGATGACCCACTAGACCTGTTCTGTGGTATACTGATGTGGTTCGATATGCAGCGTGGGCCGTGTAGGAGTCACAACACTTGTTTAAACACTCACTCGCTCTGGCTCACTGGAACTCACCCTGCATGCTGAATTTAGCTCTCTAGCTTAGCTCTGTCTTACTGCCTTCACACTGGGTAACTGCTCTCTTTTCTTGCTGCATTGTATTTTTTTCAGTCTTGCTATCTCATTTTGCTTTGCCTTCTCTTTTTGCACATTATGCCTCACTTTCTCCTGAGACTTTATTTGTTCTGTACTCTTTGCACCTCCCAGTTATCTTTTTGCCTTGATTAGCGTATCATGAGGATTCATCCTGTTTATACTAGGGTGTCTCAAATTTCTTTCGCTTCATCTAATCTTTGTTTTTTGTTTTTCTGTTTTTCTGTTTGCTTTTTGTTTTTTTGTTAAACTAGTTATACTTGTTTTTCCACTAAGGAAAAGCAAAAGTCTCTCTCCTTAAAAAGCCCCATGGGAGCAAAAAAACAATTTAGTTTATGTGTCGTCTTAGTCTACAAATAGCTTTAGTGAGATGGGCATCGCAACCACAGCCCCAAGCCAGTCATTGCCTAAAACCATGCTGGAGGGGGATACAGGTTGAAGGCAGAACAGATTAAATGAGCCAGGAATCATTGGAGCCCCAAGGGCACCACATTTTGCCCCAATTAATTGTGTTTGTTAGAGCGTGAAAGTCCAAGGTCCCCTCTCTGGCAGTAAGATGAGAGGACAGAAAGGTCTGGTAAGACTCACTGGTGCAGTTCCAGACATCTTATTTCTGTCTTTCCCTTCATGAAGTGTCTCATCAGCTGGTGATGCTCCAGGTACACACAGCTTTGGGACTGGTGAGTTAAAACTGGTTTAGGGTTTCATCGCTTGCTGTTTTAGCAGTTAATTTAAAACAAAGTTTAATCCTTTCAGTAAGTTGATTACATTTCAGCCAATTATGTGTGTTTTGGAACAAGGCTTGAATGCTGCGTAATGGAACACAGCTTTTGGCTGCGAGGGACCTAAGGAGCTCTGGGTTATTGTGAATGTAATTGTGTGGAACTAAACAATGGAGCATCATCTACACAGACAGCCTGTGATTAGCCCAGTGCAGCCCTCACAGATGTGTTGCTGAGTCTGTTTGTGCTTTTATGTCTATTTGGAAGGTTTAATTCTCAAGCTGACATGGTCATTAGGTTGCAAGCACAGGGGGAAAGTAGTTAGATTTTATGTTCCTTTGCAGTTTGTTGGCTGAATGACAGTGTAGCATAGAAGTAGCTGCCATGTTTTGCCTTGGGTTAATGTTTTGAATAGAATGAAGTGTAACATCTAATTTGGATCTTGTAAAGGTCAGAGCACCCACTTTGACTTGGGAGTAAATGTGCTGTTGGCCATCTCTGCTGCGGTTTCTTTTGGGACACCATCAGAGTAAAAACCAAGCTGATGTGAGGTGAAATACTAGTTTTGGCAGTTTTAACGTAAGTCCTCTATTTTAGAGATGAGATGTGAGAGAAAGCAAGTATTTATCTTATGTGTTCTGTATATATGAATGCTAATTGCAGATCAAAGGGAACTTTCTTACCGCCAGACATGGAGCAAAGAGGCAAACGTAGCTTGTTTATTTGGCCAAAGGCTGTTTCTGTGCTCCAGGCCCACACACATCGCATTGCCTTGTCTTACAGTGCATGCATGCCTGCACGAGGCGTCTTGTATTTACTCATCGGGAAATCTTTTGTGAACAGTGATTTGAAGAGTTAGACCATCATTCAGTCTGCATAGCTACACATAAATTAATGGAGTAACATCCCACATCTCTGTGGTGTATTGTGAAATAGCTGTAAACCCAAGCTCGCTTCATGATGACAACATTAACATAGCATATACAGTCATGTTTTTCTGGTACAAGCTTTTCAATTGTAGGAACTGTTACTATGAAATATAGTAGAAATGGGCAGTTTTTCTATTTTGCAGCCCCGATACATGAAAATTGAATAGAAACTACCACAACTGTTTCCAGGTGATTCTTATACCTCTGGGCATTTTGGTTTAATCTATTATTACTAAAAATTAAAATTCATTGAAATAGACAGTTTTGTATTTTGCAGCCCTGTTTTATGGTTATTGCATAGAAACTACCACAAATATTTCCAGATAATGTTCCACGTCATCAAATATATAATAATTGCATTATTACAAACAAACAATGGAATTTTGGGGGGTTATGAAGCAATATTAATTCCAGTATTATAACACAGTAATAGTGTCCTAATACTCATCAACCTATATTACCCTATCATTGTGAGGCTACTACTGCATTAATGTCACTATATTAATGTTTTTTTAATTCCAAATACTGTAAATATCAGACTTTCTTGTAAAACTTGAGCAGTTTGTTCTCCAGGCTTTCTTAAGGTCTTTCAAAGTTTTTTTGGACATTGGCTGCTTTTTCACTCATTTTCAGTCCAGTCCTTGTACCTGACCATTTTCAGAGGAACTTTATTTGTTAACACTGACTATGAATCATTGAAGCATGAAAAGGCACCTAACTCAAGGGATGAGGGATGAACCAGTGGTGTGTCTACACATAACATAAACCTTAGTGAAGAACCAATTTATAATTGTCTTTAGGCACTTTGTTAGTAGCAGCCTGTCACAAAAGTATGTCATTTGTTCTCATTTCTTTATTTGAATTTATGAAAAATGCCAAAGATAACACAGTTTGCCAGCATAAAATAGTATTTTTGCACAAACAAGGTGATTCCCAAAGAGCAGAAAACGTGGCATATCTCTGCGTGGTGTTCGTCCTTAATCACTTGAGGATGCTGGATAAGTGGAGGACAAAAGAAGAAAAGGCTGGCCAAAAAACTGTCTACAGCAGATTAAAAGTATCTAAAAGTCATGTCCTTAAGAAAGTGTGTGTGGGGGGTGGGGGGGTGGGGGTTGTCTAGCAAAGACCTGACACAGGATGTGAGAGATGAATCTGGCGCTTCAGTTGATCCATCTGCTGTTCACTGAAGCCTCATCAGAAGTGGTCTCAATAGAAGGCTTGCTGTCAAGAAGTGATTCTTAAGGAAAGGAAACAGGCAGAGAAAGCCGAGGTATGCCAAATTACACAAGGTATGGACTGAAAATTGGTGGCAACCGGTCGTATGGAGTGATGAATCCAAATTTGAAATTTTTGGTTCAAATTGTACAGAGTAGGTTTCGAGCAGGCAACTGTGGCAACTTTTTGTTGTGATTTGGCGCTTTATAAATATTTTGATAAAAATTGAATTGAACATGTGAAAAAGAGCTTTTGACTGTGATTCAAGAAGCCTAGAGACCTAATGAAGGGTATTTCAAGACTTTTGCATATATCTACGCAAATACAGGAAAGCGGGAAAGAAGCAAGAAATTCTTATGCTTGAGTCGAGCCAAATGATAAGACAGAATAATTGTCATGTATATTTACACTGATACATTTTCATGCTCCTCTTTTGCAAACTTGCGGTCTTTGAGCTTTCAGTTCATCTGTTCCACATGTTTACCACTGAAGATGGAATGTCCACCTATACTTTTTCCAAAACCCTGTAAGTTGTTTTGAAGCTGGTGACAAAATTAAAAGGTTGCACTGTAAATATTTACAAACAACAACGGGGGAATTTGTTTCACAGCGCCTGCTATGTCATTTTGCCATTTTTGGTAGTATTCTACATGGAGACGATAAGAGTTGTGCCATTTTCTACATTTTAGGTTAAAACAACTTCTCAAAGACTGTTTATAAGTAAAAATAACAGTTGCTGTTTTTTTCTGTGAAGGAACAACTTTGTCTTCTATTTCTCAAGTAAATCTGTCCCAAACTGCTTGTGCTTGCTCACAAGAGTGTGCTAAAACTGGATTTTAAATGAATATTTTGCTCTATGTTGACACCAATTAGTTAGCAGAACATTCAGTAAGTGGAAAGTGAGAAATAATTCATTTGATCAGGGTCCCCTTTGGTTAGATGAAAATCTCTTTGGAACGACTCTCTTAAGGTTAACAAGGATGGCCCTTAGCAATCACTTCCAGGCACTGCAGCAGGGCACAGACACACACACACACACACACACACACACTGCACACAGTGTCAAAGAGTTTATGTGCAGCTACTCAAAAGTCCCCTGTTGCTCTCTGCTCTCTAAGCACAGAGACACACACGTACAGCAGCAGTTGATTTAGATTGTTTTCCACCCTCTTATAGATTTTGCCCTCAGACAGACATGTTTCTAAAGGCAGATGGCAGTGATGCGTATCTGAGTTTTTGGATTTGGCTGAAGGTATATTTTATGTGTACGCTTGTGTGTGCAGTCAGGTCTTAGTGTTGTATATTTCTTCCTCGGCGGTGCTGAAATGTTTTGACAGTGCGACTGGCCTCAACGTACACAGCTCAGTGGAAGAAATGTCAGGCTGTGAAAGACTAACTGCACTGTAGCGCTCTGCGTGCGTGTGACTGGTTGGATCTGCAAATAATGCATATTTAAGAGGCAAGTGTGAGTCTCTGCATGTTTTTTTTTTCTGTGTGTGCATCTTTCTCTAACACCGTGCATATGCTGAGTTAGAAGAACCAAATGAGGTCTTAGTATTAACATGCCTCTTTTTCCTCTCTGCTTTCCATTAGGGTTGATGAGCGTTTTTGGAAGGATTCAAAAGTGGGCATGAAAAACAGGGAAGATTTTGATGTTATGTCTTTACTGAATGGCATAATATTTTTTTTGGTCTTGGAAAGGTACAAAAGTTTGGTAGTAGAGGTATTTTCTTTTAAGTCTAATGTTATCCTTGTATCTATGACATCCTTCCATTCTCTTCCGCTTAAGGCTATAGCCTATCCCAGCTGTCATGGGGCGAGAGGCAGGGTACTAACAGACAGACAACCATTCACACCTATGGGCAATTTAGAATCACCAATTAACCTAACCCCACTAACATCATGTCTTTGGACTGTGGGAGGAAAACGGAGTATCTGGAGAAAACCTATGCACTCCACACAGAAAGGCCCAGGCCAAGGTGGATTTGAACCCAGACCTTCTAGCTGTAGGCAACAGTGCTAACCACCACGCCACTGTGCCGCCCATCTGTGTGTCCTCTATAGCATATTTGGCTGATAAAATACAAAACAAAACAAAGGAAAATGTGAATTACTCCAAATTTAGAAGGGGGAAGGGGGGGTGCATGCATCCTAAGCTGGTCAATAGGAGAATGGGCTGGTAAGTGAGAGTAAAATATTGTCTGGTACAGCAGCTGCTTGGTTGCTTAGACGGAAATGATGGGAGCAGGGGGCTAGAACAGCCAGCTGGAGAGAGCAGAGAGCAGGTCAGGGCGAGCAGTGGAGAGGACCAGGCATGCCGGCTGTCAGGCAATCTGCACAAGCAACAGCGTCAGGTGTGTTACAAGATTCTTCTGGGAGGACTTGAGTTGGCACGAATGAATACACGGCAGATATGGCTGAGGAAACGAAAAGAAACAGGCTATGTGTACACATGTCTGTCAGCATCTGTCTACATACAGTAGTTATTTCAAGTGTGAGAGCATATGTTTCAATCCCCCTAATAACAGTCTTTCTCTAACACATGAGCAATCTCTTTTTTGCACTCCAACCTCACTTCTGCAGTACATCACATGTATTAAACCTATCCATGTAAAAAGTTCTAGATGACAGTGTTCCAAAAAAAATGGAACCTGTCCACAGGATATCAGATCCTATACAGTGGTATGTTGTACAAGAACACACAAGACTGTGTCTGGCTTTCTATGTGTGTGTGTGTGTGTTTGGACATAAGCCAAGAAGGGATCCCAGCCAAAGAAGGAAGAGTTTAATACCGAGTGCGTCTTAAAGGGAGGGTAAGGGAGCAGCTTATCTGCCCACAGAGAATGGCAGAGGTTAATGCAATCCCTTTAAGTGGACATAGAGCCGGTTAAGAAGCAATCAAGTGAGCAAGAGACTAAATAAGTTATCTATTAAAGCTCACTTTGATTATAGCCTTGCTTTCTTTAATCCATAATCAACTGACAAACATTTCACATAAAAATTTCAGGAGTTGAATTTCTGTTCCTCAATAGAGTGCTCTAATGTTGATATGAGTTTTGATGTTTAAGCATGCAATTTGTGTCTACAGCTTGTCTTTCCCTTTTCTAAATCCTGCAGATGGAATTGTTATTCACACTGTGATTCAAAGTCTCCTAACATCCATATCTTTGCTAATGAGTCTAGTGAGTCTGAGAAACAGCACAGTATGTTTTTGTGTTGTGTTATTGACTAATGCTTTTGGCTGCTATTAGGAATAAGAAAACCATGGAAAAGATCTCATAAGTGCATAGCTTTAATTTTTTTATTTTGGTTTCTTTTTTTTTGTAAAGGCGTTGTGTAGTATTCACATGTATTTAGATATACAGAAGTAAGTCATAGGGAAGTAAGGCTGCATGCTGAACAACATGATAGATTGACTGTGTACAGCATTAGAGATCACTGTCTGATGGATTAGAAGTAGCGGCATTAAAACTGATGGGTGATGGAAATTATTTGTGATGCCTGGATTCACCCATCTTCCATCCTTCCCAGCTGATCCTATTAGCACATGGAAGCTTTAAATCATCCTGATGTTCTTGTTAGTGTAAGTGTGTGTAATAAACATATGTTTGCATGCATAAGAGTTCCGCTAGCCACGTGTCTAACATATTTATGCATATGTATGAGTAGGTAAAACATACCACAACCCCTGATCTAAAAGCTTATTTCTGTCAAAGACAGCATGTTTATTCGCTCCTCTGTTCATCACTATGGTTACTAATTGGCTTATGGTGAATCTTAACAAGCTGTCTTTTTCATATTTGCCCATTGCTTTTTTTTTTGTACTGTTTTTTTCTTTTCCCCAGCAGCTCAGCAGAGTCACTCTTTTTTCCATCTACTCATCCTTTGAAGGTTATTTTTATGTTTGACCTTGAGGAAAAGCTGACCTTTCTGAAATTAAAATTTAATAGCGCTTGCATGTAGCCTGCCCCCCTTTTCTGCACTTCCACCCACACACTGCTCCCCTGCGCTCTCTCTATCCCACACACACACACACACACACACACACACACACACGCAGACACACACACTCCATCAGTCAAGACACAATCTGGACAGAATCAATACATGAAATGTAAGAGTAGCTCAGCTCAAACACCCTCTCCTCTCGATGTCGCACTACATCAGGGGACCTCGCCTGATGGTCTGCTTACTGTTTTGACAGGTGCTAGATCAACAGCGCTTTACCTGCCTTTATGTCACTGTTTACACTATGACTTAATACTCTGTCCTTAAAGGTGCAATATGTATGTTTTTAAAACAGTCAAACATCTGCTAAAGTTATAAAAAGAGTCTGATAAAAGAACAGTTTTCATTCATTATCTCAGATATGTCTCCATAGTGTAGTGGTTTACACATTTGTCTGACATACAAAAGATCCTCGGATTGATCCTGGGAGGAGACGCAAATCCCTTTGGGGGTTATGTCAGGAAGGGCGTCCGATGACAAAAATCTACCAAATCAAACGTGGAGTTACCACTTCGGTGACCCCTTGTGAATAAGGGTTAGCTGAAAGTAGCTCTTATTGTGTATTCAGATGATTCTAAAGAGAAAGGCGACAGCCTGCCTGATCTTGTACTGCCACTCTGTACCCCAAGAGGCAGTAATGAGTCACTATAGCGTCCAGTTGTCCATTGGACAAAGGTGGCTGATACTTTGCCTGAACCAGTTTGCTTCACATTGCATTTTGTGATCTTAAAAAGTAAGATTACCCTTTTAAGTATTGTTGGCTTCACAAGTATGAATGATTGGCAGCAAAGACTGATCTGTGAAAGTGTTTTATAACACCTGGAGGACCTGAAAAGAGTTTTTATACACTGCTTGGAACATTTTCTTCTGATCTGCTCACAGTGCCATGAAGCCTCCTTCGACTTCTCATCCGCCACCAAGGAACCAAGATCAATGAAAGCTCTGGCTCAAAATTTTCTTGGTTTCTTTGTTTGTTTCTTTTAGAACCAACCTGTTTCTGTAGACAAACATGACATCAGATGAGTTATCCATACACAGTTACCTTTTGTGCTTCACTAAGCTACACGTTTGGCTAGATACTTACACATAATTTCTATGTGCTCTACTTAACTGCTTTCCAATTTCTTACTTAATCTTTTGTGTCTCCAAAACATGTCTCTGTCTCATTTCCGCTACTTGCCTCTCTCCGTTTCTCCACGCATATAAGTATTCTTTTTGCATTCCTAGATTTGTTTTCTTTGATTTTAACATGACATTTGGAAGTTTAAAAAAAATGCTGCTTTTAGTAATTTGGGTGAAATGGTGAAAACGGTGGTAAATCCTGAAGTTCTGACTTAGCACTGCTTGCAGAGTAAGCCTGTCTCACACCAAATTAATGAAGCTTGGCCACCCTGACTGTTACCTGAAACATTAGGTAAAGGCTTATCTACTAAGCTAATGTTACCTATTTACGCATCTGGTTACTTAGTTTCTGAAAATAAATAAATAAAAACAAAAAAACTTCAATGTCCAGTTACCAGCCTCCGTTTTTGCAAAATGAGCAAATTTGTTTTCAAGGCTTTCTGCCGGACAGATCCAGTGGTAAGTGATCACACTCTAAAGTTGTCCTTAAGAAACGGGCAGGTGACAGATGTGTTGACATTGACAAAGTTTACAAAATAAGGATATATTCAATCTATTTTATATATGGCAGTGGCAGTTTCAACCTCAATGCTGATCCTAATTCTGATGAAGGTCAAGCTCAACCTGATCTAATATGACACATTTTTTATTATTCTTTTGGAGGCTGAAATTTATGGTGCCTTTGAAAACTTTTTCTAATGATGTACCACGTTTTACAACCCTAATAATATGATGTAATGGGCTAAATGTTACTGAGCCAACCTGTCAGCAGGTTTCCTTTGCCTGTCTGCTTTCCCGAAAAGCACTGTAAGCCTAATGGACTGCTTTGAACCAAACTATAAATGTGGAAAAATATCGGTTAATTATTTTAGTTAATCTCTAATTATCTGCTGAGTTTTTCTATGTATTTTTAATGTAGAGTGAATCCTGAGCAGAGCACATGCTTCGGTTCTGACAAAGCTTTAGTTAAGTCTGCTGTGTGCTGTATCCACAGTTGCTGCTAAACAGATACTGCAACACAAACCCGCCCTCTTTTACATGTCAGGATACATGACCAGGTTAGTCTCCCATCAAAACCTAACCTAGCAACCTGACACTACACCCACTCCGTGCTTCTGCTGCTGCTGACCTACACAGCCAAAGATCAAATAGCCGTGCAGATTCCACATTAGGATACGTCTCTATTCTGATTCAAAAATAAGGGCTTGTCGCTGAAAGGTAGAGTTTCAGTGTGGGATGTACCCTGCCTGGGTATATGCTTACAGAAAGAGCTTGAATGTAACTTGGCCCAACACTAAAGGGCCAGCATTTCAGTTCAAAATTAGCTGGTGGGTGGGGGGGAGATGCCAAGGGATGAATTAGTGATGTGTTGGAAAGCTCCAGAGGAGAGGAGAATGGGGACTAGTAGATAAATAATGCCTACCATAGTACAGTAAACATTGCGTGAGTGGGTACATAGATGGGTGGATGCACTGTAGGTGTGGAAGCACAGTGTGTGCTGTGCTGTATAGTGCATACTTGTAAAAGGGTACAGCATATATTTACAGTGACATTCGACAGCTTATTTCTTGCACCCACACAGCCAAACAAAAACACCTACATGTGCACTTCCCCCACCTGTCTCTGCTGCCTTGTTCAGCTCTCTTTCCTGTTGTGAGTCATCTGCCCAGTTGGAGCATACACACGTACAGGCAAACGCACATACTCACATACACACTAAGGTGACAAATTCCAATAAAGCTCAGAGCGGTTTTCCAGTATGTGTGTACAGACTGTCTGACATTTGGTCTGTGCCCCAGGGGTTTCTGCACATCCATTCCACTCCAGCAAAGAGGCCTGTCACTGGACCCTCATCTCTCCTGCAGGTAGCCTCCCTGGAGCTCACCTGTTATCTGTCTCCTGTGCCTGAAGCTTTCCCCGGACTGCCCAGGGTGCCCCCTCTGTTGAATTACACACACACACACACACACAAGCACACATGCCAGTCTCGCCAGGCAGCAAAATAGGACAGGAGGCTGGGCTGGAGACACCTCTCCTGAGTCTAAGTGATGCCCTAGTTTCTCCTGCAGCCTACTTTTCTCCACTAGCACTCACATCCAGACAGCTACCTTCACCATAAACACAGACACATCCTGACATGCTGACTGTTGTTAACTTATGCCAAAGTTGATTTAGGTTAACACTGCTATTCATGCAGCCTTTTGATTCTTGCATTTAATTTGTTTTAGAACAAGCTTTCAAACTTTCTATCATGCTTCTTTTTCATGGAAGGACCTGTCAAGTTGAGAAATGGTGTTATCTTAGACACACTGACCTGACAGCACATTGACCACCCTAAAGCAGATTTAGAGGCACCAGCCAACTCTAGTTAGGTGCATCGACTGCCTCTCAGTCAGGCTTGGTCATAGATCCGTACAGTCGATGCTTCCGTTGTGTTGGACACTGATGAGAAGAGCCATGTTGGCCATGTTCACAGTCAATAAGTCAGGCGGCGTAAAACAGTATGTGATAAGCTCAGCCTGTAGCTAGCCAATATTCCTGGCCAGATAAACAATCTGACAGAAGCATCTTTGATTCAAGGAGGGATGAGCAGCAAATTGTGTGTATCAACTCCTGCTCTCCCCTGAATTCACATTCAGTGATGGAGTGAGATCGACCTTTGCTGGATATTCTTCTGTTGTGTGAAGTAAAAAATATATATTTTTACTATGTCTTCAACTCTGCAAAGTGTAGTTTAGAGGTTTAGAGTACATAGAGGAGAGTACCTCTGAAGTTGCAGCTCTCAAAAACTAGTCAAGTATGAATTACACTTAAATCAAATGGGTTGACTGCTCACCACTGATGATTTAGATTAGTTCTAAATGCTAACTGTGCTGGCCCTGCTGCCACAAATGGGTTTTGGTGCTGCTAATAGGCAATGTAGCCATGCTCAAATATAACCTGCCGCTGATGTTAATGTAACCCTTTTAACCGCAGCGACATGGCACTCTGTATGCTGCTCAGCATCGCAGCACTCACAAGGTCCCCATGACAACAGGCAACATCAAAGAACTGAGAATAAGAGCTGGCTGTGTTATTGAAATGGATGACAGTTGAGAAACAAATGTGTTTTTAGAGTGAGGAAATGACTGAAGTACTGAGGAATATCCAAGAAGGTCTCAAATAAGACCATACTAAGACATATAGACCGTATACAGTGGTTAATAAATAGGAGGACACAGCCAGTGAGCCTGTGTGGACCATTTACATAATTCCCTCCCTTTCACGCCAAATCACTCGATCTGTTTTAATTGATTGGCTAGACAGTAAATTAATCCAAAAAAGCCCCCAAACACCTGCATAACATATTACTAGTTGTGTTGCAGGGAAAATGGATTCACCTGTGGAGTCTCATGGAAGCACCGACACAAACAGTAAAGGAGAGCTTAATTAATTTCCATCTCCTTTTGGGAAAAAGTTCAATAGTTCAATACTCAAGTCAAGTCAATCGTTCTAGACCTGCTGCACCACCAGGGCCTCTGAGAGAGTCTCTTAAATTGACTTTGTTGGCACATGTGGCTTCCTATTGATGTGCTGACATTGAATTAGGTTGTAAAAAATCTGGCAGTAGCTTTCTGGTATAGAGACCTGAGCCAGAGAAATTAAAAAAATAATAATTGTATCACCACCGAGTTCTATGTTGTTGCATTTCAGTCACGTGCAGTACAAGAAATGAAAAATAGCAACACCCACTGACAGTAACTGCTATACGCAACTGCAGACCCGAACACAAACTCACACAGAAGCACACAACAATGCTTTACAAGCACACAACCAAATGCACAAACACACATTCACAATCGACAGCAGGAAACAGTCTGACCAAGTTAAACAAATGAAATCACTGTGACCTGAATGAGAGGCAGAGTAGAGCCGACATCCAGAAATGTACTATTCTCTCTCCCTTTTTCCATCAATTTATCTCCCCTCCCTCTGTCTCATTTGGTCTTTGTCTCTGTTGGGGTCACCCTCAAATCCCTCCCTTCCTTTTTGTTTCCTCTTCACTGATGTCTCTCTTTTCACATTTGCATTTCGCTACACTCCCTTTCCCTTAATGTGTTTTTTTTTTTTCCCCTGTCCTTTCATCTCTTTGATCTCTGTGTGAAATCTGTGCTGGAACCAGCCAGTCGGTCACCTTGCTGTAATGACAGCAGGCTTAACTGCAATGTGGAGATGACCCCTGAACTCTCAGGCTGTGACCTTTTCTCTCTCCCCCCTTCACCTGCAGCCTTATCTTACCACACAGTGCTGCTGCTTTTCATCTTTGAACATCAATACCAGCAGATGGTAAAGTATAGGAAGGATTCAAATGAACTAGGAACAAGTGTTAGTGTGAATTAGATAGGACTGAATGCCATTAGATGTAATGACAGGCAACTTTTTTTAATTTTAGACATGTTAAGCCAATGTCAACCTGAAAGCCTGCAGATAACATTACCTGGCCTCATATCAAAACGTGTCAAACCATGAGACCAGCTACATGAGAGTAAAAATAGGATGGCAACCTCCTTGCAACTAGGAAAAAAATCAGTTGTAGCCTGGTGATTGCACTGAATTAATTTGCTGTCAGCTGATTGCGAGTACTTGCTGTGACCTCCTGGTTGCCCAGATGTTGAGCATGCAGCACTCTGAAACTTTTGGTGACCACTTTCGATCACAAGATGATTGCACAGAGCTCCTGGTGGGACTTGTGTCTAAACAATTGCGGTGTGACTCAGACTGGCTGCAATCACTCTTGGACAGACACATTGGTGAAGGTTTGCAAATAATTCTATCTAATTTATAAACACAGACAGATTGCCAGCATGTTGCAATCAATCTGAGTCAATCTGCATCAATAAGTGTAACTCGTCTGTATCTCTTTTTTTACATCTCTTTTTCTATATCCGAAGGCAACAGATTTGCAACCAACAGCAACAGTTTGTATGTAATTGCCAACTTGACGCCATTTAATCTCAAACTGATAGCTGACTCATAACAGACCACCAAAGTTGCTTTGAAAATGGCAACTGACTGTGCGTGGGAGCACATATGGTCGCCTGTCTTTGGGGCAACCATTTCAGAGCAACAAGGTCACAAGGCCATTGCACACAGTCATAATAATTTTGGTCATTTTCCCTAGTGCAATTGTAGCATAAAATAGTACTTTTTTGTTTGTTTTTTTCATGACAGTCAGCATTACTAGTAATGAAAATATAACTTCAGTGTAATAGTGACAACCTTTTGCCATCACCAACACATGTCCATTAACACAAATGAACAGACACACAGAGCCAAACGATATGAGATACTGGATTTCCTTGGAGAGGGTCCCTTTACCGCAGTGTACAAAGCCAGGGACAAAATGACCAACACTATAGCTGCCATTAAAAAGATTAACACTGGCCACAGGACTGAGGCTAAAGATGGTATAAAACAGACCACTGTCAGAGAGATAAAACTGCTGCAGGGGCTGCATCATCCAAACATCATCGGGCTGTTGAATGCTTTCGGGCATAAATCAAACATCAGGCTGGTGTTTGATTTCATGGAAACATACCTGGATGTTATCATCAAAGATACTAGCCTAGTCTTAACTCCAGCCAACATCAAAGCCTGCATCCTCATGACTCTATATGGATTAAAGTATATGCACCAGCACTGGGTCCTACACAGCAACCTGAAGCCCAATAATATGTTGTCAGATGGCAATGGGGTGTTGAAGTCAGCTGATTTTGGTTTGGCCAAATGTTTTGGCAGCCCTAGCAGAGTCTACACATATCAAGTGGTTACCAGGTGGTACCACTCACCTGAGCTCCTGTTCAGTGCCAGACTGTACAGTGTAGGTGTTGACATGTGGGCAGGGAGATGCATCATGGCAGAGGTACTGCTTCAGGTCCCATTCCTTGCTGGACACTCAGATCTCGACCAGTTGACTATGATCTTTGAGGCTCTGGGAGCACCCACAGAAGAAACTTGGCCTGGCTTGAGTAGTCTATTAGACTTTGTGTCCTTCAAAATACTTCTCAGCACACCGCTGGAACAAATATTTAGTGCAGCCAGAGACGATTTACTTGAGCTGCTACAGGTAGGCTGCCACACAGTCTTAGGACTGTGTGGCAGAGAAACTTTGGGGAGCAGACATGACGGAGAGGTCAAGTTCAGCGACTCCAAATTAGCGCAAGCAAACAGTTATCAGCTACAGCTGCCTGTGTCACGACGCCTGTCAATCAAGCACCTCACTCCAGTATCCAGATGGATGTGTTATAAAATAAATAAATAAATCACCCCCAGTGGAGTTGTTATGAAAGAGGAAGCTATTTATGTAAGCCAAAACTGTTTTTGCACCAGGCTAAACTGTAGAGTTGGGCATTTTAATATGGGACTCTTTCATTATATAATTTCATAATTCTTTCATAATTTTTGCCATAAGGCAGTATACTTATGTCTTTTTTGACTCTGACAATAGCCGCTGCTCAGTCAGTATTATAACTGAAAATTAAGGGTGAAACAGAGATCACAGTTATGTTATTTCATGTACAGCTTTGAACTAACAGCTAACATCAGCACTGAAATACGGTTACAATGAGAATGCTAACGTCCTGATTTTGAGCACATAAAGTTTAATGTATTCACCGTCTTAGAGTTGTATATTCCTGGATTTTGCACACAAGTATAGCCGAGTCCAACATGGATGTAGACTCACCTGCCATTTAATTAGGTATACCTTGCTAGTACCAGGTTAAACCCCCCTTTGCTTCCAGAGCTGCCTTAATTCTTAATGGCATGGATTCAGTAAGGTGCTGGAAACATTGTGCTGAGATTTTGACTGATTTTTTTTTTACACAGTTGCTGCAGATTTGTTAGCTGATGCAAATCTCCTGTTCCACCACCTCCTGAATACACATGTCCCCCACACCGTTACTCCACCACCCCCAGCCTGAAGCTGAAATCCCGAAGGCAGGATGTTTTCATGTCACACCTTGAGGCAACTGTTGTTGTGGCTTTATAAATAAAATTTAGTTGAATTGAACTGCATGTTGTTTATCCCAAATTCTGACTCTACAATCAAGACTCAACAGACCAGGCAACTTCCTATCAGCTTGAAGCAGTCTAGCCATTCTCTTTGACCAACAAGGCATTTTTCACCCTGAGAACTGCCACTCACTGGATATTTTCTCTTCATTGGACCATCGTCTGTAACCCAAAAGACGGTTGTGTGGTAAAATCCCAATAGAACAGCAGTTTTTGAAGTATTCAGCCCAGTCCATCTGGCACCAATAACCATGCCACATTCAATCATCTTTCTTCTCCATTCTGATGCTCAGTTTGAATTTCAGCAGGTCGTCTTGACCAAGTCTACATGACTAAATGCATTAATTTGCTGTGATTGGTGTATTGGATATATTTGTTAGCAAACAGTTGAGTAACAAGTGGGTGAGTGTATATTGTTTGGATTTTAAAGGTGTTGTATAACTTTACCTTTGCAGTGCCTCTTTTCTTAGGCACCTTCCTTACTTTAATGTTGCACACTGCTGGATACATAAAACAATGAAGTTGTGGAGGCTGCCTTGCCCAAGCTGAGTTTGAACACAAACTAAAAGATGTGTCATGTATCCACCTAAATTCTGTTTTGTTGCCGTCTTGCATTCAGTGGGAGAGATTGGTCTCGGCGTTCAAATATTTCTCCAGAGATTTGTGTTTCAACCAAGCTTCATTTGTTCTTGTTTGAAGCTTAATTGAACCACATATCAAGGTAATTGTGCCCAAGTTCCTCAACCTCTTTCCTCCTCACCACCGCCACACTGATAGATAGATGGGCTTCTCTTTCAATTATCAGCAGACATTACAGTTTTTTTTTTTTAATCCATACAGCCATATCAGCCCTCCAAGGCTTTCAAGTATTTTAATGCTTGTAGATATGCCCATTATCATAAGTGTGTATATTACTAACTGCACACACTAAAAATGACCATATCACATAGATATGCAAGCACTACACGAATGTGTTAATCGAAGTACTATTGTTTTAGTGAATTTGGCAGTATGAGGGCAGTCAGTAGTGCAAGCTTTGGGACTCTCTCTATCTCAGATGTAATTCATATTTAAATGTTGTTATGCTCCTTCTTTTCTGGTAATTGTGTTTGCACTTCCTGGTTACTCTTGAAAGTGGATTCACTGAAGCGTTCTGTTGATAGCTGTCTGGTAATCACTAATTACAAAGACAGGCACATACACAGCCGCACACTCTCATTCATACATACATGCTCACACATAAATGAGCAGAGCTTGTCCCTGGCTATTATTCACTGACATCCTGGCAGATATGTGTATCCGCACTGATTAATGGGACTCTTCTAAAGCATCTGTGTCATTATATGAACATTTCTGAAGCATGAATTGGACTTGCTATTTAGTGTCATCAAAAAAAGTGTGTATATATATATATATATCACTGTTTAGCATTGTTGTGGTGCACAGATGAAGTTCCAGTGGAACAAGGACCGGTTGCTGATGTTATAACATCCTGTTAAAGACTATAAATACTTAAATTTAAATTTTAACTTTGTACCAATATAGCAAATCATAAACAAGTTGTGAGCACAATGCTGACTCATCTTTGTCATTCAAACTGAGTGATGTTTTTTTAACACCTGATGAATGCAGGCATTATTAATTCTCCTTTTAGTTCTGTTTTCAAGTTGTCAATAAGACCTGTAAATTATAGGCTAATATCTAGCTGCTAATCTCCCATCATTTTGGATATCAAACATCTGGAAACTGTCTGCTAACTGCTGCTGAGCAGGAAGCATAGTTTTGGTTCTTTTAGAGAGCTTTCTGCTCTGTGGCCAGGAGGGATGTCACCAGAACTGATACTTACAGTAACTTTCAATTCCAAAATTCTGAAAACGTGATGGTACTTGTGTTTCTTTTTCTTTTTCAGTAAATATGTAGGCAGTGTCTGTACCGAGTAAAGGCTGGCAAAGGAAAAAACTATACTCAGATACTAATCTATACTATAAATTATTATTGGATTAGATACCCATTTGCAACAGTATTGATACAAACAGTGCCAGCTTCGCCTCATCCAACCAGCACACAACTTTATATAGTGCCGCTGTCGAAATAGCCCATCCACTCACTAGCAGCTGAACTCGTGTACTGTAACACAACAAACTTGGCAATGATCCATAAAGACACACCACAGTCTTTATTAAAAATTTGTGGAGCCAATAAACCTCCCACTTTAACAGCACTGAAGTATTAAATAGTTATCATAAACATTAACCTGGCCACCGCACATGTTAATATTAGCCATTTAACTTAGCCACATTAGCCATCTGTTGTAGTTAATGTAACAGCTAAGGCTAATTAGTAAAATGACCGAATGTAAAATGACAAAATTTGTGTCATTTTCCCCCAGAAATGCTATCAAGTATTTTCCTGGATGTTGGTATCATGCTTGAAATTCTAGTATTGTGATAACCCTGACTGCCAGTAAGAGTTTAATAAGTGCAGTTAGCGGATGCCAAAATACTTTTAGGCAGTAAAAGCAAAACAGTGAACTGAAAGTCTCATTATATCTCTACAGAGCTGAGGAGAACAAGGTGATACCTTTTACACGTACCTACTGTGATCCTTTATACATATATATATATATATATATATATATATATATATATATATATATATATACTGCTCAAAAAAATAAAGGGAACACTTAAACAACACAATATAACTCCAAGTAAATCAAACTTCTGTGAAATCAAACTGTCCACTTAGGAAGCAACACTGACTGACAATCAATTTCTCATGCTGTTGTGCAAATGGAATAGACAACAGGTGGAAATTATTGGCAATTAGCAAGACACACTCAATAAGGTGGTCTGCAGGTGGGGACCACAGACCACTTCTCAGTACCTATGCTTTCTGGCTGATGTTTTGGTCACTTTTGAATGTTGGTGGTGTTTTCACACTCGTGGTAGCATGAGACGGACTCTACAACCCACACAAGTGGCTCAGGTAGTGCAGCTCATCCAGGATGGCACATCAATGCGAGCTGTGGCAAGAAGGTTTGCTGTGTCTGTCAGCGTAGTGTCCAGAGGCTGGAGGCGCTACCAGGAGACAGGCCAGTACACCAGGAGACGTGGAGGAGGCCGTAGGAGGGCAACAACCCAGCAGCAGGACCGCTACCTCCGCCTTTGTGCAAGGAGGAACAGGAGGAGCACTGCCAGAGCCCTGCAAAATGACCTCCAGCAGGCCACAAATGTGCATGTGTCTGCACAAATGGTTAGAAACCGACTCCATGAGGATGGTATGAGGGCCCGACGTCCACAGATGGGGGTTGTGCTCACAGCCCAACACCATGCAGGACACTTGGCATTTGCCAGAGAACACCAGGATTGGCAAATTCGCCACTGGCGCCCTGTGCTCTTCACAGATGAAAGCAGGTTCACACTGAGCACATGTGACAGATGTGACAGAGTCTGGAGACGCCGTGGAGAGCGATCTGCTGCCTGCAACATCCTTCAGCATGACCGGTTTGGCAGTGGGTCAGTAATGGTGTGGGGTGGCATTTCTTTGGAGGGCCGCACAGCCCTCCATGTGCTCGCCAGAGGTAGCATGACTGCCATTAGGTACCGAGATGAGATCCTCAGACCCCTTGTGAGACCATATGCTGGTGCGGTTGGCCCTGGGTTCCTCCTAATGCAGGACAATGCTAGACCTCATGTGGCTGGAGTGTGTCAGCAGTTCCTGCAAGATGAAGGCATTGAAGCTATGGACTGGCCCGCCCGTTCCCCAGACCTGAATCCGATTGAGCACATCTGGGACATCATGTCTCGCTCCATCCACCAACGTCACGTTGCACCACAGACTGTCCAGGAGTTGGCGGATGCTTTAGTCCAGGTCTGGGAGGAGATCCCTCAGGAGACCATCCGCCACCTCATCAGGAGCATGCCCAGGCATTGTAGGGAGGTCATACAGGCACGTGGAGGCCACACACAATACTGAGCCTCATTTTGACTTGTTTTAAGGACATTAGATCAAAGTTGGATCAGCCTGTAGTGTGTTTTTCCACTTTAATTTTGTGTGTGACTCCAAATCCAGGCCAATCCATTGGTTAATAAATTTGATTTCCATTGATGATTTTTGTGTGATTTTGTTGTCAGCACATTCAACTTTGTACAGAACAAAGTATTCAATGAGAATATTTCATTCATTCAGATCTAGGATGTGTTATTTGAGTGTTCCCTTTATTTTTTTGAGCAGTGTATACATATATATATACACACACACACACACACTGTGTATATATATACTCATTTGATACTATTGGGAAAAAGGAACATTATGCTTGGCTTCAAGATTGTACTAGTTTCTAAACCGCCAACATTTCTAGACCAGTATTGTACACCAAATAGTACACTATATTGTGATAAATGTACACATGATAGACAGAGTGCTATGTCATAAGTTGTACACAACAGAAAATGGAGACTGAGAACCTCTCTTCTAAATTTTACTCTGGAGAATATGTGTTTTGTTTTTTTGGTTTGTTTGTTTTTTGTTACCTAATAAAAGCTGAATATTCTCTTTTGCTGCAATAAAAAATAAATGAAATAAAATAAACAACAATGCTGTGAGATGGTGATGGGATGAACTGCTGCACAGTTTCAAACTTTGTCTGTTCCAAGTCATAATGTAGGAAACTGGGTGTGTATTACAGAGAAATGGTAGCAATCCCTCAGGGTGATTCAGTGTACGATTGGTTGTGAAGTGAATGATGATAATGACCTTTCCTCTGCATGCAGTGCAATGAGAGTAATTCCTTTCACTTTATCAATTTATCTGTGTTTCTTTCCTGCCTTCCCTTCTCATCACTTGGCAAATTTAAATGAGGAAGTAACCTATATCTCCACCTCACAGTGAGGCATATAGAAGCTGGATTTTTCTATAAGCACATTTTCTATAAGCTCCATAGTGGCTTGTGTATGGAAATATAACACTGACTATGTTTTTGTTTTTGTATTATTTTCAGTTTTAAAAAATGAGCCTTTAATTTGTCTGAGGAAAGAGTCTAAAAGCAAAGGTGCAGAGTAATCAGGATTATGCTCAGAGGTAATTGGATACCAAGACACAGGCAGGAGCAGGGCACAGGTGGAAATAGTAAACAACAGCAGGACAGCGTGAGGGCGGGACAGATAATCACAAATCAGGGAAAATAACAGGAAGATTCACAGGAGGAAACTAAACTTCAAAGTAAAACAGGCACTAACAAATACTAGGACATGAAAGCTTGGACTGAAAAGATGACGTATTTAGTGCAGATGGCACTGGCTGCCCTCCATGTCAGTCGCTAGGGAATGAAATGATACAATATATGACCAATTTATGTTGGAGCTAAATTCTGTCCCAAGATGAGGTTATAGTTACATAGTAAATACAAAGAAAGTCCTTTCTGTTACTACAATGTAGAGGTTCAGTTCACTCATACATAAAGCTGCTTCTTAATAACATAATATATAATAAATGAAGCTTAACATGAGGGGATTCACAGTAAATGCAATAAAATCTTTAAGATATAATAACCATAAGGCAACTCTCAGGAGCTGTCGTAGCCTTTCACAGTATCCTGTTTTGTTTTTGTTGTTGTTGTTGTTTTGAGCAGTTGCTTTAAACAAGGTCATTGCTGCAATTAACTTGCCATTCAAAGAGCAGTTATTCACACATGGCTTGTGTTTCTACTGAACTCATGCTTCGGGCATTTTTGTGTATCTACTCATAAACTCACCATTTATTTCCCTGGAATATAGCTCAAGTTTTGATGCTGCATTTTATAAATGGGGTACTCTTCATAGGATCATGAAGGTGCCCTTTGCAAAGAAAACATCATCATCCTTAGAAAGAACATCTATTTTTAACTTCCTTGTCTTTCTTAATAAGCACTTTTGTGAAGCAGTCATTCCTGCATAGATCTCAATCAAGCCCCACAAATCAGAATCACAACTGGATTACATGAATATGTCTTTTGAGGTCTATTTAACCAAACATACGGTGGTGTGCATAAGTCTTGAAGGACATTCAAAGCCCTAATGTTGAAGTCCGGGCTCTGCAGAAGCCAATCCATGACTGAGTGTGTTCCATTTTGTGTTTTTCTACCCAGGTATGCTTTTACTGCATTGGCAGTGTGCTTGGGATCATTGTCATATTGAAAAATGAAGCCACTGTCAATCAGATGGTTTTCAGATGCTATGGCATGGTGTATCAAAATCTGACCAATCATAATTTGATTGAATCATTTTTGAAATAGCCACAAAACCGCTGGCTGAAATGCAGCCCCAAACCATGAAAGAGCCTCCACCATGTTTTACAGATGGCCATAGCCCACTCCCACCTGACCTCCTCCATACATGCTGATGATAATTTGAACCAGAAATTTTCAGATTTGGATTCATTTACAGTAATTCAATTAAATTTTATTTATATAGCGCCAAATCACAACAACAGTTGCTGGTGCAAAAATACAGTTATATACCTATCAAATGATGTTATCTGGCATTTTTCACAGATTCAACTAATGAAAGAGAGGGAAAATGTGTTTTTGTGAAAGACGGCTAGCAAACAAAGTGCCAAAAGATACAATTTAAAATTGTTTCTTTGCTAAGTTGTCTGTTATGTGTAGACACAACAGTGATTCATCCCTTGAATTGGATGCCTTTTTTGTTATTGGATGATTGACAAACAAAAAGAACACTCCTGTGAAAATGGTCAGGTACAAGGACTGGACTGAAAATGACTGAAAAAGCAGCCAGTGTCCAGAGAAACATATTGAAAGACCTTCAGAAAGCCTGGAGAACTATTGCTCCAGAGCACTTTAAAAATTACAAGAAATTCTGTCTCCTTGGAAGCAAAATGTATAGAAATGAGAGGTGACTTGAGACTTTTGCACAGTATTTTATCTGACCCTGTGTGTATTAACAGTGACATTATATGGATCTTGATCTTTCTGTTGACTCATTTTTCTCTTAGCTGTACACATACTCTATTCCTTTTCTGTATCTATCTACCCTGGGCTGTCTCCTCCCCCTCCTTATTTCTTGCTTTCCTGCAGTGACATTTGTGGGGGTGATTATAGATGGTTGTCCCATCCCTGAAGAGCCATGTGTCATCAGTGTTACTTCCATCTGAGTGACTGGCCATGAAGTGTCAGATGAGGGGACAGATGGATGGATGGTTGAGGGTTAGAGGCCTATAGAGACAATCTTTCACTCTGTTGAACCCCAAAGTGCTAAGCATCATTGGCCTGTGACAGGTTTCCCAGTAAAAAAGGAAGTCTACTACCACTCAGAGATATTTTTATGAGGCATCATCATTTACGGATACTGTTGTAATACAAGTGTTTTTCATACTGAAGTTTGTCTGCGAATGTGAATTGTTAAATTTGATGCATTAACTCTCTTTCCCATGCATTGATACAATGAAACTGAATATATTATTAGAACAGCATTTTGATCATATTGTGTGTCACACATTAAACTGTAAACAAAGTATTTGCAATGTTAGGAATGGATAATAGTTCACTTTTATCATCAGTGTTTTCTGAAGTCATATTTTAATATACCCTTTATTTAATTAATAAAGTAAAGTTGTTTTGAGATTTAAAAGAAAAAAATCTATTTTTGATGAGTAACCTGGTCAAGAGAGACGGCAGATTTAAAATAGTAAACACAGGCAAAGCTCCAGATTAAAATGTGGACCATTTCAAATCTACTTCATTGCAAAATAATATTTCAAATATTCAAGAAACAAAGGTAAAAATATAATCTAATACTTGATTAATCATTTTGTCTGCAAAAACAGTGGGAAATGATGGTCGTGATCTTTTTTTGACATTTAGAACAACAGCCCAAAAATATTAGTGTGCAACTGTGAAAAATAATAAAGTAAAAATAACTAGTGGACGGTAGTTATCAATTCTTAGGAAACTACTTATTAAGCTTATTAATGTATTACAGTAATAATCAATGCAGTCAACTAATCTATTAACAAATGTAATTTCAATTCTGTTTTTAATGTACTTTTATTATGTATTTATTGATAGATCATTTGATATATTATTTTAATGCAGTAATATTTTTTTACAGCCAGGCATCATAGTTGTGCAATGGTTAGCACTGTTACCTCACAGCAATGTGGATCCTGGGTTCGAACCTGCAGGCAGGCTGGAGCTTTTCTGTGTGGAGTTTGCATGTTTTCCCAGTGCACACATGGGCTCTCACCGGGTACTCCAGGTTTTGTCCTTTCAGTCCAAAAGCATACTTGTTAGGTTATTGATGAGTCTAAACTGGCTGTAGGTTCTAACCTGTGATGTGTAGCCCACCTCTTCCCTTATGCCAGCTAGGATAGACTTCAGCCCCCTGCAACCCTGAATTGGATAAGCAGTTAAGAAATGGACTCGTGGATCGATGAGCACAGAGAAAACACTCTGCTGTTTTGTTGTTTGTTTGTTTGTTTGTTTTGTTTATTTATTTGTTTTTAAATTATACATTTTGGTTAAATATGTGTTTTTCGTGATTTTCATTGTTGAATAATAATTAATGATGATGTTTCAAATGAAATGTTTATATTTGCTATATGTTTAATCTCCCAATGGGAAACCATTCAAGAAGCTTGCTCATTTTTTGATAATTTTATGCTTCTCGTCTTGCTGTATGTAGAAATCACCTAGAGGCATTCATAAACAATGAATGCCTCTTGGTGATTTCCCACCCTTACACCCAATTACAGTTAGAGTAGAATTACTTAAGTTATAGCCATACAATTAGAGGAAATGCATGTCAGTATGTCTTTAAGTGGAAGCCCAACTCACTGCCTTATATTTCCCAGTCTTTCTTTGTCACTTTGCCACTTTCTTTGTCCCCTTTTTTGATAATATCTTCCTATCATAAAACATATAAATAGGATTGACACCATGATCAAAGCACATAGATGAAAGCTTTTTATGTACCGCAAATTAAAAACAAGGTTAACTGATTATCTATTTTAGCCTGACTTGTCCACTAAATTAATCTCAAGCTTGTGGTGCATGTAGTTTACGGAGAAAATAAACCCCCAGTCATTGGAATTATGTTTTACAAAGCATTTGTTAATATAAATTTTTATAAACAATAATTGTTTAATGCCGTCTCTTGGTTATTGTCACTTTCAGAAATAGCTTTATGCTATACATTTGGTTTTTATCAGGTATAAACGGGCTGTGAGCTGTGGCTCACTGTCCTGACATGGCATGGACTGCCATCATCACAAATCTTAGTGTCTGTCAGTCCTGAGACCATCTCTGATAATCCATCCATCACACATACCTTCACAAGAGCACTCAGTTCCACTCAATAAGCTCTCATCCAACCCTTATAGGCTTTAATAATCCAGAGAGAACTGGTCCTCTTATCATGCGACGTGACAATCCCAACCAAGAACTGACCTTCCCACCTGACCTAGATGTTTCATGTGTGTGCATGTGCAGATCCCACATGCACACCATAATTATTTGTGCATACAGAAAACCCATCATTCTGTGTGTTTGTGCACACGTGTGAGTGTGGTATGAGCCAGAGAGGAAGGCAGGGGCTGATGGAGAGATCAGACAGCTTTCTGACTGCATGGCATCTGCTGAGAAAATATCACTTCCTCTCACTGCTTATCCATCTTTTTCTTTTCTGAGAGGAATTTACCTCCACCTCATGGCCCAACTTCAACATCATCATTCACAGTCAGACACAAAACCAGCCTTCAAAGGGGAAGAATTTGCATATAGCTTATTACAAGCACACACAAGCATATGCATTCCCTCATACTATTTATTAAAGTTTTTTCTTTCTTTAATGTGTGCAAAACCAGCTATATTTCAGTTGCTTATATAGTAGCTGATGATGGTATCATCAGAGACAGACCAGCTTGACTAAATGGGAGCAGCAAATTGACTGTAGTATTAGGAGTGAGGGGCCTCTATCAGGAAATCTAATAGGATCCCATTAAAGAAAGCTTGCAGATAAATATGATTAGGTTTTCTTTCTTCCTAATGGGAACATCTTCTGAAGAGGGGAGGAGATGAAATGTTGTAGTGATAGGGCCTTTGTACCACTGATGGGATTGTTATTGCCTAATTTGGGTAGAAAGGCCATTAAAGTTCTCGGAAGGGACGATAAATGTTCTCTGTAAGTATACTCTCAGTTGTGGCTGTGGACCTTCACTGTGTGTGGGCAGTGCTTTACTTTGTAGATGCAAAAACATCCCTTCGCTTAAATGGCTTCATGGGCTTGTTTTGCAGAAATCTGTGACTAATGAGCATGAGGTTTCATCTTCAATTTCATCTCCCCTCTCTAAAATAAACTGAAAGGGTTTTGTGTGTGTTTGGGGTTAATGTGTGCATATGTATTGCCCCTCTGCGTTTCTTACTCGGACCAACAGACTGCAACAGAAGTGCCTCATTAGATTATAAAATGACTATCATAAGCACAACATTTTAAGCAGATTATTGTTCATTTTAGAAGAGCCTCCCATGTATTGTTCGCAAGTCCTCAAGTAACAACTAGTGCCATTGTGTGTGAGATCTCTCAAAGTGGACTGTTGTGATGAGCTCTATTCAGCTACATTTACAGATTATTTGTCTTGGACATGCTTTAAAGGTATTGATAGGGTTCCTGTAGCTCTTTATTGGCATTTCTACACAGACTGTCTCATTTTAGTAAGTTGATGTGTGAGAACATGTGTGTATGTATATGACTAGCAGCAAAAGTAATAATAATGAGCTGTAACACAAGAAGTAGTATACTCACTGGTCACTTTATTAGGTGCACCTTGCTAGAACTGGGTTGGATGCCCTTTTGCCTTCAGAACTGCTTTAATTATTCGTGGAATAGATTCAACAAGGTGCTGGAAACATTCTACAGAGATTTTTATCCATATTAACATAATGGCATCAAACAGTTGTTGCAGATTTGTTGGCTGAACATCCATGATGCAAATCTCCTCCACTACATCCAAAGATGCTTTATTGGATTGAGCCCTGGTGACTGTGGAGACCATTTGAGTACAGAGAACTCATTGTCATGTTCAAGAAACCAGTTTGAGATGATTTGAGTCTTTGTGGCATGACACGTTATCCTGCTGGAAGGAGCTGTCAGAAGATGGGTACACTGTGATCATAAAGGGGTAGACATGGTCAGCAGCAATACTCGGGTAGGCTATGTGTGAGTAACTGTCCAGCACATCATTACACCACCACCACCTGCCAGAACCATTGTCACACGATAGAATGGATTTGACTCAATTCAATTCAATTTTATTTATATAATGCCAAATTACAACAAACAGTTGTCTCAACGCACTTTATATTGTGCAGTAAAAACTATACACAGAAAATAATTACAGAGAAAACTCTTTTTTTCTCTTTCTTTCTAGTCCCTGTCAGTACTCTCACTGCAGCATTTTAGATCAACTTTAAGCTTTTCAGGGAGCTTTTAGGGCAGGTTGATAATAATGAATTACAATAGTCCAGCCTAGAAGTACTAAATGCATGAATTGGCTTTTCAGCATCACTCTGAGACAGGATGTTTCAATTTTTTTTTTTAATATTGCACTTAAAGCATAGTTTCTATGCCATATGTCAGAACAAGATCCAGAGTGTGGTTAAGGTGGTCGGTGGGCTTATTTACATTTTGAGAGAAGCCAAATGAATCTAATGATAGATTAAATGCAGTGTTGAGGCTGTCATTTCCAGCATCTATATGGATTTTAAAATCACCCATTAAAATTATTTAATCTGAACTGAGCACTAAATCAGATAAAAAGTCTGAGAAATCAGACAGAAACTCTGAGTAAGGACCAAGTGGACGATAGTAAACAACAAATAAAACAGGTTTTTGAATTTTCCAATTAAGGTGGACAAGACTAAGAGTCAGGTTTTCAAATGAATTACAACTCTGTCTGGGTCTATGGTTGATTAATAAGCTGGAGTGGAAGATTGCTGCTACTCCTCCTCCTCGTCCTGTGCTTTGAGCATTCTCTCAGGTACTTCTTCCAGTCTTCTATTGTTCAGTTTTGGCGAAGCAATAGTGTGAATTGTAACCTCAGTTTTCTGTTTTTAGCATATGAGAGTAGCATCAAGTGTGGCCCTCTGCTTCAAGTTTTGACATGTTGTGTGGTCAGAGATGCTCTTCTGCATTCCTTGGTTGTAACAGGTAGCAAGTGGTTATTTGAGTTACCATTGCCTTCTATCTCTGCCTGTCATGAAGGAGACCAGGGTTTGATTTTCCAATGGGGAGGCAAACTTTTGATGTTAAGATTTCCATCGGGAGTGACCAGAATGGACAACATTAGAAGTGAGTATATCAGAGGGACAGCTCAGGTTAAGCAGTTTGGAGGAAGAGAGGAATACCACAGAGCAAATTCATGGCTGCAGTGAAAGAGGATGTGCAGAGGGTTGGTGTGAGAGAAGAAGATGCTGGGGATGGGGTGAAATGGAGGAAGATGATCTGTTGTGGTGACACCCTAAAAGGAATAGCCAAAAGAAGAAAGAGAGTTGCTTTCCTATCAGATCAAAGCAGTCTGACATCTTTCTCTGACTTCTGGTATCAAGAAGGCATTTTTGCAAAAGCTTAAAACACTTTTCTCTCCCTTATTCTGATGCTCACCTTAAACTTCAGTTTGAGAAGGTTGTCTTAACCATGTCTTCATGCCTAAATGCATTTAATTGCTTCCATATGATTGCCTGATAAGATATTTACATTAATGAGCAGTTGAACAACTGTATCTAATAAAGTGATATAAATAAATTAAATATAAACTAGTTTGACCAACAAAATTTTAGGTAAGTAAGTAAAAGAACTCATGGAGGGAAAAAAAAGACAAAATTATGTTCTTCTCATAAGCTGTGTTTCAAATTGCTCCAGTGCAAATTTGCTTATAAAAAGTACTGTTGGGTGGTTTAATTAGAAAGTATGGTGGCACTGGAGCTGTCAAATGAATATGTTCTTCGTACTGCAGGTAAATTTATATGCAAAACAAAATGTGCTCAAAATGGATTATTTTTGTGTGTATGCCATACATTAATGTGATTCCATTACGCACAGGAATAGCTTGACTTGCCATTCCATTTATTTGCGCTTTACCACAAATGTTATGCTCTTGACTGCACTGATGCAGTTTTAGGAAAATAAATAAATAAAGGTTGTATATAAAGAAAAAGTCTTTCCAAAGTTTTATTTGTAGGCTTTCTTGGATCAGGTCTAATGAATTCAATAGAACTTGTTGTTTAGCTGGAAAACAAGAACAAATTACTTGCTCTTTTTACTCATGAATAAGAAATGAACACCATTAGAAATAAAGGTTGCTTTCCCAGCTTAAGTTGTGTTTTTTTTTTTTTAGCTTTTGAATTTATTCTCTTCTGTCATCTATTTTGTTCATCCTTCCAGTCTTTATTCTTGCAGTGCAGCATCTTCATTGAAAAAAAGGGGGAATTTAATATAGTTATTGTAATTTTGTCTGTCTTTGAACTGAAGATTAAATTGCTTTTGACTTGTGAATATTTCAGGCTGAATTGTGCTAAATGACTTTTGGGAAATGTCCCCAGCATACAGTGTCCTCCTCTTTCTCCTCTCTAAAGGTTAATAGTATCTGCTCTCAGTGAATGAGTCAGTGGACTTTATTGTGCCGTTCACTGACAGACAAGTTTTGGTTGGAGCATCTCTTTTTCTCCCTTCAGGTGGAATAGAGTCAGCAGGCAAAGTCTTATTCTGGTGGGTATTGACACGTGCAGCACAGAGAAGCCTTTAAAGAAGATGGAAGCTGTGGAAGAATGAATGGCCAGCAAATTAAATAAATTGAACATGAAATACATGTAGCATGTTCCTCTATGGGATTTGAATGAATGACCTCTCATCATCTGTGCTTGACTAGAAAGTTAAGCTTCCACAGATTTTATTAAACGCATGAGGCATTTTACTAAATTTATTCTGTCTTTCTCCGTGTCACTTTTCACAGGTACGGAGACATGGTTCCTAAGACGATTGCAGGGAAGATCTTTGGTTCAATCTGCTCTCTGAGCGGGGTGCTGGTAATTGCCCTTCCTGTCCCTGTCATCGTGTCCAACTTTAGCCGCATCTATCACCAGAACCAGAGAGCAGACAAGCGGCGGGCGCAGAAGGTACAGGTGAACACAGTTTTATTCCTCTTCAGCGGGGCCTCAGAGGGTTGGATCTACAGACCTCCAGCCCACAGGGGAGCTCTGACATCTCTCTCCCCATCCCCAAGGAAGGGGACTCCGCAGGGTTCAGGTCATCCCTTTAAGATTTGCGTGTTTGTATAATCTGCATTGACTGACAGTATTTTCACATTAGCAGTAGGGATGTGGTACCCACCACTCCCAGTGAGTACTGTCAAACTTTAATGGTCTGTCTGACATGCAAACTAAAATCCTCCATTCCATTAACTGAATGAATAGACTCACTTTGGATGATTCTTTCTTCCAAAGTATTTATATCTTCGCTATAATGTCTTTTTGTGCCATTTTAAGCAGAGATTCTCATGCTTCTGCAGGTCAGTGACCCCTTACACTGGATAAAAGGACCCCCTCCCAAATGTTATACGAAGCATTTCAATAGTGTAACAAATTCTACGGAGTTACAGAAACGTTGTCGTGGTTTTTTTATGTACAGCCAAGAGAAAAAGAAAGGACTCTATACAGTCCTGTACACCTTTACTTATTTGTAGGAATTAAGAGGGTAAGTAGCAGCCCAGTTCTGACAAGGGTTTCTTTTTTTTCTTCACATCTGTATTTATTTATCTTTATTTTACCCAGAGGTCCCACATTTGATTAAAATTTTTTTTTACATTTCCGAGCCCGTGCGCAGTTGGAACATAAACTCTAATGTCTTTTTCCACATGGGAATGTGCTGTATATGACGACATATTATGAAAGATAGGGGGTTATACTTTTTCTGTTTTGATAGCCCTAGGATTAAGTTTGTTTGATAAAGAGCAGGCCAAGTTGTTTTATAAGGATTTCACTTTTTGAGTCCAGTCACAGCACAACTTCTTGTCTGTGTTGCCACTTGGATATTTGTAGCTGTTGTTCCTGGAGCAAGCAGATCAGCCGTCCACAGTGCCAAGCATCATCTGGGGAAACATGTCTGTCACTCTCTCTCTCCACAACTGTTTTTTTTTTTCCTTTTTAATAAATGCAGCAAATTCAAGTCCCTGACTTCCATAATTGATCTGTAGACAGGCTAAGGTTGTTGAGTGTATTTAATATGGTAGCCATATGTAGGCCAATTTCATAAGCCACCTTGGGTCAGAAAACAGTTTTGGAACATCTGGTATAATATCCCTCATTAACTCAGAGGTCTCGAACAGCCACTGCAAAATTTTCCCCCAGGACAGCCACAGTGCTTCTGAGTGAAAACGTGTGAGACTGGCCAAACAAACGTGACTGTAATGATCTTGACTTTAAAAAATTCACTGCGATCACATCTGTGTTCAAAACAAAGTTGAGCTCTGTCTCCAAGCACTTACTTACACCTTAGCCGGGTGTCATGGTGACGGAAGCTGTTGTGACGCGTGAAATGCTGCACGAATCAGATCAACTGCGACATTGTCTAAAATTTTCATTTTTTACATGAAGCACGCTGAGAGAGAGGATGTGTCAGCGAGGCTTGGATTAGACAGGGAGGGTGCCTCAGCAGTGCATGCAAGTGTTGGGACATTGCGTGACCCCTCGCTCATGGTCAGTTCCTGCTCTGTTCTCGCATCAGCTCCAGTCAGTGCAACCAGAACATCACATCGCATTTATGTTAGGAAGGTTAAGGACTGTTTATCGTCTGATCTGACTACACCAGGCTTTTGCATTCTCATATGCACTTTCATCAGGTAATGTATAGAAAAGATGGTGGCTGCAGTGCATGTGTAAAAATGGATTTAGGGATGTCACACTGAGAATCACTCTCTTTGAGGAAAATATTTCTATTCATCATTAAACTATTTACTCAAGATATTTTTGTTCATGTACACATAAAAATGCAGCTTTTATTATTAAAAAAGAATCGATTAAATGAATAATGCTACTTGCAGCTGTTCCTTTACTCACAAAGATTCACCACAGCAGCAGATTGTTTTCAAGCAAGATACCCTTCCTGCTGAAACCCCGCAGGGATTTGTTGGAAAAGAATCAATTAAATAAAACTTTAAAACCAGCTTACATTTTTAAGTTTTTTTTGTAAAACTGGCTCGAAAGTTGTAACCAATGATAAAATAAAATTACTTACGTTTGCCTTGTTTAAACTCTGGGAAGTGTTATTCACCTGCAGGATGCATCATTAGGAATTACATTTATTACCAGATTAATAAGATAAACAGCAAATGAGACAATTTTCCATCTCTACCCACAAACCTCTGCATTAGTATGAGGTTTATATTAATAAACCTCACACATAAAGCCTCTAGCTACAACTTACATTAGAAAATTTTCATGAATTATTGGAAACTGGCTCCAGAATGAAAATGAAACATCTTACAGTTCGTGGATTTTGCTAACACTGTGAAGCAACTGTGATCAAACCACACACATACAGTCCTAAAGAAAGGCTATTTGAGTTTTTGTGTATTTGAATGATCAATGCTAGTTAGCAAGATTTTCAGAGGTTTTAAAGCCACATTATTGTTTTTCACTTGCCCCCCAGGTATCCGTGGCCTACACTGAAACTAATTTTATGTTCGCCTAGGAAGAGCTCTTATTATTATGTAAAATATCAGTTCCCTCAAACAAAATAGTCCTTTAAACCCACAAGCTAAATATTATCATAACTCAAATTTCATCCAAAAATCCAGTCCTAACTCCTAAGATAGCCAATCAAAGAAGTGAAAATCAGCAATTTTGCATAATTTTCTCTTTTAGCCTGTCCTTGTGAGATTTCATCCTTGTAAGTATAGCTATAAAAAACACACAGAGGCACAGATTTATAATGGGATTATGGAAACTTAAATGGTAGATGGTTTAAAGATCCTGTCTTCTTTTCGGGTGAATAGCCCAGCTTTTAGACCTTTATAAAATCATGATGTGGTGTGTCCATCAGCCAAACTGGGTAGCAGCATCAGTTGGCTCACAAACAAAACTGGGCCAGTAATCATAGTTTGCGGGCAAATCTGACCATTTTTGTTCCCCTGAGATAAATAGTGGGTTTATTTGGAGCTGGCAGACATACAGTACACACACTGACACATATTTTCAGAGTGCATTCCTTTCTCTCTTCACTGCCATTTACACCTGTTCAACTAAGCCCCCCCCCCCACACACACACACACACCTTTGCCTTATTTGTTAGACCTTTTCACTCATCTCTGTTCCTCTGCCTCAATCCATTACCACCACCACCACCCCCCTCTCCTTTTTCTCTCACCCTCTCTATGATTAATGCAATCCAACTCCGCACACGTTCTCTAAATCTGTTTAAAGTTCTGCAACTGTGGGCTGCCCACCACCCAATCTTTGCTAACAGTAACCTTGTCTGCCGAGCAAGCCTCTGTTATAGTGTGCCCGAACATGCAAGGATGTAAAGAGACAAAGAGAGGACAGAAAAACGGTTGAAAAGTTGGAAAGTTAGACAGAAGACCAGTTAAAATGATGAGATGTATAGATGGGGAAAAGAGGAAGAGGAGAAGAGCAGTGAGGAGGAAGGCCAGAGGGAAGGGGTGAGCAGGGGAAGCAGAGGGAGCATAGATGGAGGGTAGAGCTGGAGGCAGTGTTTGTCCTGACGCTGTGTTCTTTCCTGAAATAGCTATCACCCAGATGAGATGCTGGCTGGAAGGAATGAGTACGTCTGTTTGTCTATGTATGTGCATCTATTTGAGTGAGAAATCCTGTTCGCATATTCAAGATTCAGGATTCCTTTATTCTCATTGCATACTCATATGTGCGTGTGTGGGAGCATCGGCCATACTTCCTGTCAGACCTTGATCTGTGTGACCTTCCTGCGTGTTCTTTGAGCTGCAGTGTGGTGCACTGTCCCAAACACCACCCAGTACGAGACGCCCACACCTCTTCAAGTACCCACCAACAAACCAATGAAGCATGACACTGCCGTTCTCATTAACTAGTACTAAATGACTCCCTCAGGCACTTGAATATCTCTTTGGCTTGCCTGCCGTGAGGTCAGCGATTTGCTCAAGCACCCCTACATCCCATAGATAGTGTTTCTGCTTTTCATAGCAGCATGACTAAAAAGTCTTATCAGCGCCTTCATAATGACATTGCACCTGGATGCTTTAATCCTCGAGAGAGTTATTAGTATGGTAAAATCAAGGTCTAAGTGCCAAAGATGATGATAGATTTGCAAATGTGATATTTCTGAGCATTTAGGAGATCCAGTCTGCACCATCTCTGCCTTTAATTAGCCCACAGGATTAAGTGTTGCTTAGCATTCAAGCTTTTGTCCCTAAAACTGGTGGAGTATCTCTTGAATTACATATTGTGCGAGTTTTAGTGAGAAATGTTGTTGAAATGATTTGATTTAACGTTCCCAAATAGTCATTAAGTAAAGCAGCTTTTCCTGTCTGCCTCATTAAATGTTCTGTAGAAGGCAATGTTAGTCTCTAACTTTGGACTTTGATATTTCAAGATCAGATGAAATTTCATATGAAACATTTATTTATCCAAGGGCATAAATCCTAATGTTATACTCTGGGTTTTTCACTGCATCCCTGTGAGGATGATATTTGTGGTTTAGAGTTGCACATCTTTGCAGTCATTGCTTACATTACTCAAAAATTTGCAACAGATATTTCAAGTCCTATATAGACTAATAAGTTTTGTAATTTTAGCAGAGTCAATTTAATGTGGATGTATTATACTCATTTCTATCTGAATATTTTTATTCTTGGAGTCGACTAGGGTAGATTTGCTACAGCCGTCACAAACCCCATGATTCAAATTTCAAAAACATTGTTATTTGTCTTATATCTTGATTCAGCCCTGCAATTCATCTTCTGCTGGAAACTAGCCTTTCTAGCTCCTCTCCCTTTAACGTCATTTCAGCTAACTTCCTTCTGATTGGCTGTCCCTCACAAACAGCAGATTTGAACAGCAGGTGCGTGGGTTTGCTGTGCTCTCAACCATATCTGTAACCACATTAAAGACAACCCCTCTCTATGACATCATACACATCCAAGAATAGAAGAAACTGTCAGAAACTGAGAATTTAGAGCAGTCTGAAGCCTAAGCTTTTGGCTAATAGACTAGTTGTATATACACTGACCGCGCTATTATTTGAAACGTTGGCCTTTTATGTTCAATACGAGCATCCACCTGTAACTGTGTATTTATACGCCCAGATATGTCAGAAAACAGGAAAAGGCATTATAAAAGCTCCAGTTTAAGTTGAGTGCTAAAAGGCATATATAAAAGATGATGAACCCAATGAGAGCATTGTTGGCAGCCTGATGATAAGCTGTAGCAACTCAGGAATTTACTGACATTTTTAAGAACTGCCACTGACATGTATTTAGCACATTACACATTAGATTACTGCAGAGCCATCTGTCACTTAATAAAAATGTTATCCTCAGCATATGATGAATAATCATCATTGTATAGACTACTCTGTCACTGCTTTTCACAAGTGTGATTTCTAATATCCAACCAGAGCCATTAATTACTTAGGCATGCCATTTCATTTAATAGCCCATTACTACCGTCTATGTAACATGTAGTGTTCTTTAATACAAACGACATTATGACCTTCTCTGTCATTTAACCAACCATTTAGCAAGTGTTACTGGTCATTTACTATGGCAAAATGTCATTTGCTCAGCATTTATTACCAGCAAATGGTTGTTTCACAGAAAATCTGTTCTTCCTCAGATCATTTCTTAGAATAAGGCTATGTTTAACTGAGAGTAAAATAGGATAGCCATTTGAGATGAGCTTTTACAGTGCTTAAACGACAAGGAGAGAGCAGATGGGGGTAAGAGGGAGGAGGAGGAATTATTAAGGAGAGGAAGTGCCTTTTCCAGCATCTGCTGTCCTCCTCCAGTCTTTCGCCCCTTTTTCCCACCCCACCCGAGGTACTTTTCTGCTCCTGTCATACTCTCCCCCCACCACCCGCTTTACATCCATCTTCATTCAAGTCTAATTGTTAGCTGTTCTAGGCTCCCATTACAATTAGCCATCCATCTAGGTGGTGGCAGAGAGACAGCCCCTGATCTATCTTACTGCACAAAGCAAAGATGCATGAGGACGCCACTAGTTGCTTTATGTGGCAAGAAGGAGCACAGAGCTGCCCAGCTGAGACACAGACATTAGCGTGTCTATTCTGCATTCCTCTAGTCTCCTGTGTCACCGTTTTTGTTCTGTGGTGGAGTGAGCACTGGCTTTCATTCCTCTGCTAACGGGGCCAAAAATAAGAGTCCAGTCTGCAGTGGTTACTTTGGTTCGTCTTTGGGATTATTTGCATAAAGGTATTCATATCCTCAGGTAGGACAAATTACAATTTCAGATATAACATGCCTGAAAGAGGGAAGGGTTTAAATGAAGAAACACAAAGGGCAAGTGACACAGAATGGAAAAAGGAGGTAGGAATTAAAACTACCTTAACTTTGAAATGTACTCCTGGTATTCTTCTAGATTCTCTCGTGGCTCTGTGAATATTATCTCACTACTTCCTGCCAAATGTGTTTGAATCCAGTTTGCTGGGATAAACGCAAAGAAACATCCTTCTCTATATATCTACATAAAAGTTGTTACAAAAGCTACCATCATCAAAAGACCAAATTAAATGAGTAGAAAGTGGGGAAAACAAAGCCTTATGCAAAAACCAGTCAAGCAAACGTGATTATTTCAAGTAGTTTATGAGGATTAGGAACATTAAAAATGTTTTGTTCATAATAAAAGAGATTCACAATGTTTTTCCTCTTTCTTTCTTTTTTTTTTTTTTTTTGCTGTCTTCTTTTATCATTTTGACTTGAAAATAGTTCTAGTTCAACCGGCTGTCTTCAAACTTAGTGGGTAGCAAAATTACTGCATTAACTGGCTTCAGGCTAATGTGGCAGAAACAAAACAAAAACGTCCTACTCGCTCCCTCCTGCTCGCTCCCACTCCCTGTACTCTAAATCTTCTCACTATTGTTTTTAGCCCTCCCTCAGAAGGTTGAAGTCAAAAGGTGGAGATGACTTCTGGCTGAGAGTGTTTTGCCCTTCTAGACAATCAATAAAGTCGTCTGCACGTTGCAAGAAGACAGGCCAGTGCTGATGGGAGACTTCACCGAGGAGGTCAAGAGCACTGCTATGAATTATGTCCTTAATATAAAAAAAAAAAACACACATCACCATCAGCAGCCTGTAGAGTGGAGCCATACCTCTCTTTATAAAGACGAGGTAATCCAGGCTTAGCAAAGGTATTTTGTCTCTGAGTAGTGTTAGTCTGGGGTTAAGCTGTCTTTGCTACAGATATCTGGGGGCTAGAGGTATCAGAGGACTTGATTTCCTCTGAATCAATCTCCCCATTGTCCGGAGTGTCCTGTCTCTCTAAGACCCAAATGGATTTTCTAACAGTCAGGGTTTTTTTTTCTCAATTTCATGTCCTTTTGCTCTCTTTCTGTATTTGTCTCTGTTGCTTTTCCTCATTGCTTATGTGTTATCATACAGAAACATACCTCAGAGGAAGTAAAGGACTTCTTTCCTTGTGGCAGAAATGTCAGCATGTATAAAAGCAACTCTTAAGATGAGTGGCAGCTGCAAAACATAATTAGACTCTTACAGTTATTTATATATATGTATGTGCATGTGTGTGTGTACGTGCATGCATGTGTGTGTTTTTGTGCCATCATCAGATGGTCTCCTTTTTCACTTGTATGGTTCCAAGGCTGGCCTGAGGCAGAACCTAATCTAGTCTCATATCTCAATTGCTCCACTTTTCACTTAGCCAGTTCCTATACAGGCAGTCTAGCAAGGCTGTAATTCACTAGGTGCCATGAATTTTTTAACTTTTACATTCAACTAAAAGATGAACTTCTAAAAAAAAAAAAACTTCCTGGAAGTGCCCAGTGAAGCATTTCATGGGAGCTGAGTGGATATGCAATGTTTTTTTTAATCATTTGAGGATATGCCAGGCTAGATCCATCGGCTGGCAGCAAATTGTGTAAAATGAAGCATTTTGCTGGCTTGCATCCTATAGCTATCATCTTTAAAGTGTGATTGATCCTAAATTGGGGCTCTGTGGCAAAAGGGAGGAAAACAAAGAGTAAAAAGGGTGTTTGGATCAGTTTATTGGCCTCTGGGTATGTGGAAACATCTGGATTGTTTCAGTCAGCAGTGAGCCATCGGTATTCTGGCAAGTGTTAAAATATGTTGGATTTTTGAAAGCTACTGTTTTCCCTTGGTTGACAGATTTAACGTTAAAGTGGAATTAAATTGCATTTTGTCTGCTACAACGAACGGATCTGCTCTGTAAATCGCATAAGAAGTTTATAGCTTATATTTTTTGGTTTTGCAACAGCACCCATGCTGTGCATTAATTCGTCTGAATTCTAGAAATATTTTGTCTGCGGAGATGGATAACCTGTTTCCATACAGTCAAATCAGATTGTTTCATTTTAAACCATATTTGCATAAAGCAGTAAGGTTTCTCATACAGAGATGGTTACACTGACTAAAAGCCAGACAACAGCCTGCTAGATAATACAAGAAGATTTGCCTACTAGGGTCATTTTGCAGGCTAGGTACTGTGTAGCCAGCCAGTTGCTGCACATTAAATACCATGTACATGTACCTGGGTCTGTTTAGATGAGGGTCATTACTCTTTACTACCACTGCTAACAGCTGGTCCTCTGTGGCTTGTAAACTGTGTCACAGGGTTGGTCATTCCTATAGACACTGACAAGGCCCTTCAGCCAACAATGAAGAAAATAAAAATGTCAGATATTTCAAGAACCATGTAGCCAAAAAAATTATTGGAAATGAGCAGAGTTATATAGCACTCTCCTCCTGTCATGTCTTGGGAATTGGCATCATAGTAGGCCACAGAGTTAGACATCCAACCCTTCCTGCAGCCTGCATTCATGGATATTTCTTCAAACAAAGGCTCTAAAATTGCAGTAATCTCTTTATGGGACAGACTCCATATATTGAGACCCTCCTTAGACCCTTATTGTTTACCAATAGTAAATTTTATAATGTAATCAGGGATTTTAATTGTAAAGCAGTCAAGACGTGTTTTGCATTGTAAGTTGTTCTTTCTGTGAACCAGCGGTCCAAAGTATTTTTATTGTCAGGGAAAATACTGTTTTAAAAAGAGTTTATTCTCTTTCATTGCGTATGTTATCACTATAGATGCTTTTTTATGGTGTATTTATTACATGGTTGTGTCTCTGTGCAAAGCCAATACTTTTGGCTATTTAATAGTTTGCATTGCAATATGCTGGTGTTAACAAAGGCACTTTATCCATGCCTTTCTTGCACTTTGTGTTCCTCATGGCACTTCAACAGCAATCCAGGCTTAATCTGTTGTGCCCTGACTCTACCTGAAAGCACAGATGAGCCTAGACACAAGTGCCCAGGTCCCGGAGGCCTTGGGAATCTGTCAGGGGCCTGCAAAAGCAGATTCAATCTAGCGGGACAAGCTCTCTACATCCCCTCTATTAGCCCTGCACTGCCTGGCAACCATTGCCACAATCTCAGGCCTTCGGTTTGCGTGGTCTCCCTAGAGAGACCATACCACTGGCAAAGTACAATACCTGAACATAAAGAAGGGTTATCCCAAAGGCCTTTGGGAGTGCTGTGCCAGCACAAATGTGTAGAGACTGTGAGAGCACAAAGGGAGTGAGGAAGAAGTGAGAGTGAGAGCTGGAAGAAGGATGACAGAGAGCAAGAGAGAGAAAGATAGTCATAAAGGACACCATAAACAATATAAAGGGAGCGGTGCTATAGATGCCAAAGTGCAGGTTGGTTGCTTTGCATGTGTGTGTGTTCACATGCACTCCCATGTGTTTATTTCCTTTGCCTCATTTTAGATTACCCAATCACAGCATGAGCTATCTGCAGGTCAAAAAAACATTACTGTGTTTTAAATGAAACTAAAGTCTGGGGATGAGTTTAAATTACCATTCATTATCATTTTCTTACTGAGCCAGGTATTCCTGCTGGTGCTCCACAGTATATGGTTTGAATGAATATGTATGGAAATTCGCCTAAAAGACGAGGCATGCATGCATAAGCACATAGCGATAAGCAAACATATATCCGCATACTCAATTAATCCCCCAGCAGTGTGTAAGCCCCCCTACTAAACAAGTTCTTCGCTTAGGCAGCTCACATTATCCTTCGAAGAATTTCTCTTCAGCGAATCCATCATTCTGTTTTAAAATGCAGGAAAGGAAAGCAACCGAAAACAGGCACTTTGTAGCCGCACCGAGTTTAAAGCCCAACTCCTGCCTTTTATGTGAAAATGGAAGACCTTAGAGAAGTGACTGAGTCAGATTACTCTATTCAGTAAGATCAGTTGTTCTGGTAACTGAGAGATTTATTGACAACCATGTTCTCTCATACCCCTGGATGCACAAGCTGATCTGCACTTAGACATGTTTACACACACACACACACACACACACACACACACACACTAAGAGACACAGTATATTAAAAACCAATACATTTGAGTAGAATTTCTCCACCATGTCAAAAAGCTGTACAAAAATTTCCTCCAAGTACCGCAGTATATCCGATCCTCTGTGTATTCCACTTCTTCTTCTTGTTTTTGTCTGTAGCTGACTGTCTAGCACAAGTTATCTGACAGCAAGAGGGGGAAAAAAAAGAGCTAAAGATACACTGGACTTCGCACTAACTACGATGCATGAGTCGGGTAACTAAAGATGCATTTAAGCTGACACTAACACAGTGGCTCTAAACAAAACTGCTAACAACGCAGCACAAAAACAGCCCGATAAATTGAACGCGCTGCTTTTAATACAGAATGACACTGTGCTTCTTAATTCATCCAGGATTTACCTGCTCCGCTCCAGGCTGCCACCCTAACTGATTTTCAATCCAAGGAATGTGTAATCGTGTAGTCGCCATAAATCATTCATAAGAATCACTGGAGATCAGAGTGAATTCATCACAGGAGATGAGAGTGCATGTTTTAGTAGTCCATGTTTGATTTGATCTGTAACTAAAATATCAAGCATGCAAAAGTGCTGAAACTCAAACCAGTGGGATGTCAGGTTGATGCCAGTCTGAGACTGGTTGTGGTATAGGCACTCACTAATATCTGGTCACTCTGCTCTCTCTCTTTCTCTTTTTGTAGAAAGCCCGTTTGGCAAGGATACGAATATCCAAGACAGGAAGCTCCAGTGCCTTCCTCCACAGCAAGCGTAATGGTCTGTTTAATGAAGCTCTAGAGCTCACGGTAAGGCTTGCCTCTAAAGCACAGACACCTCAATGTTGCACTGCGGTCTGACACACTTACATTTGTTTTGTGTCATTTTGTTCTTTTTAAACCAACAACACAAAAAGCCTGACCTCTGCGGTAACGAAGTCATGAGATACTGGCCTTGCTTGTCTGTTTTTTAATTATGCCATCATCCCATCAGAGCAGCTATCTGTGATCTCATTCCATAAGCGGCACTTCTAATGTGAGCATCTCTGAGCCCAGCTGCCCAGCTGAGGAACAGGCTTCAGGCAATGCAGCGGGAAAAGTAAACACAACTCAAGGATGTTCCTTGCCTCACAAAAATGTTGCGGTTCACAAGCACTATAGTGGCCCGAGGCTGACACAGAACAAAAACAAGTGCTTCTTCCAGCCGTTCGCTCACTTTCTGTGTCTCTGTTGCTTTGTCTCTCTTCAGTGGCACTGGTGGAAATCAGGATGGTACCAGCAATGCACAAGCTGTAGCAGCAATAATGCAACAAATTGATATTAATGCCTGAATAGACAAGGGCTGCAATTTTGTCTATAGTCACTACAAGTATTTGCTCCCTTCCTAATTTCTTAGTGTTTTGCAGATTTGTCACACTTACCTGTTTCAGAACAAACAAATTTTAATATTAGGCAAAGATAATCCGAGTAAATACAAAATGCAGTTTTTAAATTAGGATTTCATTTTTTTAAGGGCCAAAAGCTGTGCAAACCCACCTGGTCCTATGTGAAAAAGCAGTTACCCCCTAAACCCAGTAACTGGTTGTGCCGTCTTTCACATCGCTGTGGAGGAATTTTGGCCCACTCTTCTTTGCATAATTGTTTTAATTCAGCTACACTGGAGGATTTTCAAGCATGAACGGCCTGTTGAAGGTCATGCCAAAGTATCTCACTTGGATTGAAGACCATCACACTGCCACCACCATGTTTGACTATTGAGCTTTTTATGAAATGCTGTTAGTTTTATGCCAGATGTAAGAAGACTCAAACCCTCCAAAAAAGCTCAACTTTTGTCTTGTGAGTTTACAGAATATTTCCCCAAAAGTCTCGGGGATCATCAAGAAGTTTTTTGGCAAATAGGAAATGAGCCTTTGTGTTCTTTTTGGTCAGCAGTGGTTTTCTC
Source organism: Pterophyllum scalare (assembly GCA_024447675.2). NCBI lineage: Eukaryota > Metazoa > Chordata > Actinopteri > Cichliformes > Cichlidae > Pterophyllum > Pterophyllum scalare. The sequence continues at coordinate 19,661 of JAMQGT020013719.1, read as the reverse complement.
CCATGGATGCCATTTTTGCACAGCCTTTTTCTTATTGTTGAATCATGAAGACTGACCTCAACTAAGGCGAGTGAGGCCTGCAGTTCTTTAGATGTTGTTCTGGGTTCTTTTGTGACTTCCGGGATGAGTCGTCAGTGCACTCTTGGAGTAATTTTGGTGGTAATTTTCCACTGTGCCACTGTTCCAAGTTTTCTCCATTTGTGGATGATGGTTTTCATTGCAGTTTGCTGGAGTCCAAAAGCCTTAGAAATTACTTTGTAACCCCGATAAATGTCACTGACTTTGTTTCTCAGCTTTTTCTTTAGATTGTGGCAGGATGCATTGCTTTTTGAGATCCTTTAGCTTACTTCACTTTGTCACACAGGTTCTATTTAAGTGATTTTATGATTCAGCAGGTCTGGCAGTAATCAGGCATGGGTTTGGCTAGTGAAACTGAACACAGCTTAATCACAGTTAATTCATGATTTAAAAAGAGGGGCAGTTACTTTTTTTTGTCTAATATAAAAATTGGTTTGATGATCTGAATCATGTAAGTGTGACAAATCTGCAAAAAACTCAACCGTGTGAACAGAGACCAAAGCTTTCAGAAGGTTTCATAAACAATGACGTTAGTTTTTGTAATTTATTTTACATGCTAATAAATACCATATGTAAATCCTGATAGATTTTGGGGTATTTTTTTCCTTGTAAAATGTTTGCTGCTTCATTAGGCTGTAGTGTCCAGTTTCAAAATTAAACACATTTTAATGAGTTAGTGTTTATTATTTGTGGTGGAGGGTTTTTTTTACCACCTCATTAGTAAACTTATCAACAGACAAAAAAAATAAGAAATGTAATTTTCTGTCAAATAATACTATACGCAAACAAACAAATTAAGTTTTCAGTAAGTTTTATATATTTTTTTGTATTGTTTCACATGCCAGAATTGACTTAGAAATAGTGCCAATTAAAGTGCTAATAGAGTGCTTATGTCTAAAGTCAACAAAGCTAAAGATCTATGCCAGCTCAATAATTTTAATTACTGTCAAACATGGGTTTAATTGTATTGAGGCTATTAACAGCAGTATGTACCGTACCATGCAGAGCGAAACAGTGTGTTTTGTCACCCAGCAGGTCAAGCTGTTTTCACTCTACAGTATGGTGGCCACCTGGGTGGTGAGCCATAGCCGCCTCCAGACACACTGCTGATATGGGCTTTGAGTTGCATGTATAGAGAGGGACAAAAATAACTCGACCTAAACACCTGTGTTTCAAAGCTGCGCTAGGTACAGATAGGCAGCGTGAGCACAGGTGTGCAGTGTCATCAGTGCAAGAAAGTACCCTCTCAGCATTAGAAGCCTCTGCTCACACCACCAGCCAGCCACTTAACAAACAGAAAATTGCTACTACAAATCTTCCAAACACCGTGTTTTACTCGCCTCTCGGTGGTGCTGTGGAGCATGCAGGATCAGGGCAGTACTTTTTTGACTTTGTTTTTTTTTGTTTTGTTTTTTGGATTTTTTTAAATAAACAGCTGAATTACAGATTCTGCTTCGAAGGACTGATGCAACCCATTGAAAGTCTGTATGTGAAACACTGCCGTAATTCTGACAAGTACAATCAGAGCATTCTGCAATATACTGAAGAGAACATCTTCCCAGGCCCAAGCTAAGGCTATTACGCAGAATAATTTTGCCAATAATATAAACAAATCAGTGTTTTCTGGGTACTGGCTCTTCTAAAAATCCTATGTAGAGGGTGGATAAATAGACAGGTAAATTCAAAATCCTTATGTATTCTGGAAAGGCACCAACTCCAAATGCTACCTCAGAAATGATAAACATGAAGAAAACAAACAGAATATTAAAAGACTTATCATCATTATAACAAAATAATACATAAGTGAATGAACTGCTCAGATTTAATGTTTAAACGTTGTTTCTGATCTTTATTTTGGTTTCTTTACTTTGTTAAAAGGTCTACGAGTTTCCCCAAGACTCGAAAGACCGCTCATTCTCTGACTCACCACCGAACTGCAGCACTAGAAACAGCACCTACCCATAGACAAGTAAACACAGGCACAAAATAAGGGATATGGAAAACAAGTCATTATGAGTTGCCTGTTGCAAGGCTTTGTAATAGCAGAAATGGAGGCAAAATGTCACAGTGGTATTTTTTATATCAGCTGTATGTACTGGATATCTATTAGCATGGATTTGTCCTAGAAGTCTCCCTTCTAGCACAGACCAATGCACCGGCTCCGCTGATGTTAAAAGCAATGCCTCTCAGGGTCTGAATAGTAATGCTCCCCGAGTCTGATTGGCATGACTGCAGCCCTGACAGGAGCCTGTTGTGAGTACTGAACTATAAACACTAGTAAACTATGTGTGTGTTCTCCCTTTGTCTTCTTCTCCAACTCAAGCAACTTCCATACAAGATGAACCTTTCGGATCAGGTACTGAGGCAGCCGTTGGTCGCACACCTCCCACAGCTGATTACTGTCTTTCTGCAAGAGAATGTAGCATAACATTTACTTTATATATTTGTGTGTGTGTGTGTGTGTGTGTTTGTTTCAGGGTTCCACTGAGGATGAGAAACGCTTGAGCAAGTCTACCTCTCTTTTGGAGAGCCAGCACCACCACCTGCTGCACTGTTTGGAGAAAACCACAGTGAGTGTACACACGCTCGAGCTCTTTGTCATAATAATGTTTAAGCTCCTATAACCTTTTCCGGAGCTGAGGAGGTTCTTAAATTGTCTTTCAGTATCTGTACGCAGCTCGAAGCTCGTTTGTTTGTATGTGGGGCTCATTACTGACAGCCTGGCATAATGTGTACAGATCTACAGTATTTTGATGTCAAAGTACTGCTTGCCAAAGCGTGATGTCCAGTGCATTGTTTCACTTACGATACACACTTGCCTGCCTGTATGTCAAATAGACACACTCTCTGTTTCAAAAAAGCACAACTCAAAGCACAGCACACGCCCAAACTGTCATATTTAAATACATTTGTATGCAAAGTTTTGTGGGATTCTTAAGAGCCGCGGCAAGAATCTGTAAGGTCTACACTGCTGTCAAATTTAAAGTACGTGGAGCAACATTAGTTTATGTGGACTTCTGTTTGTGTCCACGTGATACTCATTCACATCCAGTGTAGCTGTATGCATCTCCATTTTGCTCTCTACTAAAAAAAAAAACTAAAAAAAAAAAAACAATCCCTACAACTGCTAACTTGGTCTGCCTGTGGGTTTGGAGCTGGGCGAGAAAATAAGAGTGCTATTTGTTTTATTTTAGAAAGCTTCACTCAGAGTGCTGCATTCCGTGCCTGAAAGCAGTACAGATCTGAGCAGTGTGTGTTGGGTTTAAAATCCCAAAAACATTGAACCCAAAGGCACCATAAAGCTCTGTAGAACTGATGGGAACAGCAGTCAGGTGATATGTCAGTAGGTTCATAGCCTATGAGTGACCATGTTAATGTATAAGTAGTTATGTGAAATATTGTTCATATATAGACTTCAATAATAGACGCTTTAAAAATGATTCAGAGCTAGCCTGTAGCGTACAGAAAAAAGAATTCACATGCAGACACAGAGAGCCTTGAGAGGACATTGGTTTACATTAATTTCCTGGAGAATTACTCAAATATAATCAAAGCTACCGTTTGGCCAACCCTTACTGTTATTCTAACCCTAAACTGAGCCTAAACTTAAAATTTAATGCTTTGTCTTACAGGGATCTGGATTTTTTTTTTATGGTTATGCATGGCCATATCAGATTTATGTCCCCCATGACATGAGTAATACTTGGACCACACACACACACAGGATATATGGACACTCATATAAAAAATAATCACACTTTCTGAGAAGAGTTATTGACTTGGGCAATGAAGCAGAAAATGTCAAGATATATGAAGCCATGTACAATACATAAATATAAATGCTGTAAATTTCACATCTTTTTTTATGACTCCCTCACTTGCTGCCTTCATCCCTTTCATGTGTCTTTGTAGAACCATGAGTTTGTGGATGAGCAGTATTACCAGCAGAGCTACCTGGAAGGGGGACTCCAGAATTACCCGTCTCGAAGCCCCTTCCCTTTCCAGTCAAGACGGGGTGACGGGGACATGCTGCACCCGACGAAGCAAGAAGCACCACACCCCTTTACCAAACGCCAGTGCCCCAGCACACATGCAGCCTTTGACACACACTCACACACACCAACAAGGCTTGCAGGAGCTCAGCACCATCCACATCCAGCCCCTCAGCACCAGGTGAGATCAGGATACCAAAAGGACAAAGCCGTTCATCTCCTACATTTAGACTTTTTTTAAACCATTTTTTAGCCTGGAAAACTCTTGAAATTAAGATCACTTTTGAAGTGTGCTCATTTTCCCCCAGCTTGCCTAAGAAAATAATTTGAGCATTTTGTCCCAATCGAGGCATTTGCCTATTACACACACACAGAAAACAAAGAGTGATATGAGCACCCCCATGAAAATGCTTCTTTTGTCATCTGACAAGTGTTATACAGATACACAAGACCGGATGTTGATTTTCAGTGGGTTTAGTACTTCTAGTATCTCATGACACATTTGGTCAGAGTGGTTGTGTTCCCTTTGTTACGCTGTCCTGGCTGTAGAATTATTTATTCCTTGAAGGTACAGTATGTAAAATCTCACCACTAGGTGTCAGTAGATTGCAGATTGCAGTCAACTGCATTTTGTTTTCTTACCCCTCCCAATTGAAGTTCATAATCCTGGCTATGGTGGCCGCTGTAGGACAATTCATCTGTAGTGAGCATAGGCTGTCAGTTTGTTGTTCATCTCAGCTGCGGTCAATTTCTGTTTACTCTGGAGGAGGCTGTAAGAGGAGGCTGTAAGGAGTCGCTCACTTCAGGCCAATGACAGCGACACTGAGGTCAGCTGTTGAGCATATCTGAACTTTTCTGTTTTCCACGCTGTTAGCTGCTGTTTACCGGCGAAACTTTCTTTGAAGTGGATCTAACATTGTTGCAATCGGACACTTAGCGAATAAACTTTAATACGAAGTGAGAATGTTTTTTTTTAATTATTATTATTATTTATACCAAAAAAAAAACGACTTTACTCATAACCACAGGTCAATACCTAACAAGTAAAAAAGAAAGGGAAACGCAACTCGTAATGTACACAATAACCATTTGCATATCTTAGGTATTTAACACAATAGAGAAAAAAGTAAATAAAATAAAATTAGGGGGAATACCATGTGAGAATGTAAGAATCTGTTTATCAAAGGTAAAGTTTGATTTTTTTTTTTTTACGACACTGGAGCCTAACATTAGCTAATCAATTTAGCTTGTAAGCAGCTGTTGTTGTTGTTTAGCCGGCTTGTTGTCAGCTGTTTATGTTTATGCATGTTTTCATCCGTGAGAGCCCTGACTTCAGTTCAGGAGGTGAGGCTTGAGGTGAGGAGGAAGAGGAAAATGAGGATGGAGAAAGACATAATGAGAAAAGAGATGACTAAAATATACATGTACAAGTATTAAATAGTCATATATATAGTTTTAAAGAGCTATTTATGATCTTTAAATAAAATGTAACTTATAAGGCGTACTACATATGGTGCTGGTCTCTAGTCACATACATAAAACTCAATTAGGCAGAACAGCTATGTCCATCTCGGCCACTGTTTTCAAGATGGTGGGGAACATGGTGGCTTCCACAAACTGGCGTCTGCGCCATTTTTAATGGATTAATTATAAGTTTATGAGAACACATTAATTCTCTAGAAGATGTAATTACACACTAATAAACTTTGGGGATTATTAAACAAATAACACTAATGGTTATTTTATTTATTTATTTATTTTTACAGATTTTCAAGGGTTTGCTCACTTTGAAAGGGTTCTAAGCTATCATAATTAAAGGCACCTCAGTGGAAGTTGCCACTGAAAAAGAAAAATGAGGTTTTCTTGCCAACTTTTCCTCAAACACAGTCTGTCTGTGACACTAATCTTCATAAAACAAATATTTCTCTATGGATTGTCCTAATCCTTAATTGTCTTTCTTAAATTTCCCTTTAGCCGCTCCAGTCTGAACATGCGCGTAGATGAGCCAGCCCCTCTGAACTGCCAGAGCAGCCAGATCACCACAGCAATCATCAGCATTCCCACGCCACCAGTGACGACTCCCGAGGGTGACGCTCATCTGCCAGCAGGCCCCACCCACCAAAATGTTGTGAAGGTGTCGGCACTGTGAAGACTAGAGCGCAGGCGTGTCACACAGAAAGACAGATTAAAAAAAAAAACTCATCGAGACAGACTGAGGGACAGAGGAGGACTGAGAACGATGGAGGAGAGAAAGCGTTCAGAGTCCTGGTCTGGCCTTGGTGGAGCCTGCCCTCTGCTGGCCATGTACTGTAATGACATGGACTCCCTGTGTGGACGGAGGATGGCTTTTAGATACAGTATTGTCATGTTAGTGGTTGGCATACATGTTAGTGCGTAAGCGCGTGTGTGCGAGTGAAAGAGTGGGAAACACCTGTAGGGAGTTATTTTAGATAAGAGGGTGAGTGAGTGTGTGCCTCCCAAGTGTCAGCTGTGAGCTCCCAGAGTAAGTCATGTGTCACTGTGCACAAAGCACCTTTTTTATGATTTATGCTTCAGTTTGACACTTTTTTTTAAAGCTGGAGATGTAAGGGAATATGGGGAATCCTCAAAGGGAAAAAAAGGAAACAATCAACCCACTGTCTCATCCTCCCCCCTTTGTTTTCTGTCATTTTTGTGTCTCCATAGGGAAATATGATACCATTCCTTTTCAGGTCCAATATTATTCCAATTTGAGTAAAAAATACCTTAAAAGATTAAATGCGATAGACGATGGTTTTCATATTTGTGAATGGGTGCATGTGACATTGTTTGGCTAGATAGAGGAATTGTGACCTTTTTCATAGAAGGTGTGTGTGAGTGTGTGAGAGTGTGGGGGTGTGTGTGTTCCTCTCAGTTGAAAACTTGTTTTTCAATTCTTCTGAAAGTCTATGGCTCAGTATGTGGTATATTTGACTAGCTGCCACTCTGAAGGGTTCAGTGCACACATTTCTGTCCAAAGTTCTCAGCCACAAGGTTTTTACACGATATGTGCCTGTTCTGCTGGAGTTAAAAGATATTTATTTGTTTTTTATAGTTTTCTGAATCCCCCCCGGACCTGTTCTTTCCCCACCTTTGGCTCTCACAGCCTGACGGACCTCAAGTAGCTCGATTTTCCCTGACGTAGAAAACCAAAAAGTCTCTCTTTAATTCAAACCACCACAATCAAAAGCACAAGGCGTTCGCTGAGAATTTCCGACACAGATCTGTCCTGAACCCCGGATCTTTGTGAATATTGTTAATAGAATATTTTGTAATATTTGACCATTGTTTGGCAGAACCAGTGAAGCTGTCCTCTCGTTCTCTCTCTTTTCCTCACTCTGTCTTTCTCTCTTTCTCTCTCTCCTCTCTCTACATTTTTCTCTCTCTTGTTGTTGTCCTGTTGTATCCCTACCTCCTGTGTGAACAACAGTATGCTTTCAGTAGTCTTTATAGCTGTCAACGTTTTTTCTTCCCCAAATCAGCGGGCATTTTTTAAAGTTGTTGAGTATATGTACTACTCTATGTGGTTAGGAAACTTGGTGTTTGTACCTTTTGTCCTCCTTGGTGTTTCAGATGATTTATTTACTTTATCTTCTGGAGAATTTAAAGCAGGGAAGTCTTTTGTAACGGTGACCACAAAGATATGAGGACACCGGATGAGCATCTGCAGATGTCTGTCACCAAAAAAAACAAAAAGAAGAAAAAAATCTGTTCTCTTGAATCCAAGACTGATGTGTAACTTAAGTATCATTTCTCATCAAATCCCATCAAAGCTGACCTTTATAACGATGACCTTTTTTAAAAAAATCTTGAGTGACATTTTGGGTTTGGCACCCCTAAAGTAAAGTCTGTCTTTGCGTGGATTAGAGTTTTCACCAAAACAGGAAAGAGCAGCTTCAGTCATAGCAGACTAACCGCCCACTTTGCTCCATGTAGATACAAGGAAACGGTGATAAAGAGCACAAGGAGTTTCACCAGTATCAGCCAAGAATATGTGTTCAAAGCAATATTGGAAATGGTCTACAACCTCATTTACAGAACTTTGGGGATGCAGTATAAAATATAGATTATTCAAACTGCAATGATTTCCAAATAATTGAAACTTCATTTTTAACTGAACCTTGTACAAAGACAACACACTTTTTTTCTTTTCTTTTTTTTTAACAGATTCTGATTTGATGTCACCCACTCATTTCAGGGCACAGGGGCATGTATAGAGCTGTGCTGCATAACCTTTTTCTTCTTTCAAAACTTTGACTGCACATGAGAAATATTAATTTATGAAGTTTTGGAATCAGTCTTTCCATTTCGATGTGCACAGGATATTAGCTGCTCAGTTTGGGCCTCCTTTGTCTTTCACAATTCAGCAAATGTCCCCAAAGTGCAAAAGACCCAGACTGCAGGCGAGCCATTTTGCTGCTGACTCAGCATCAGAAAGATGATTTAAGTGACTTTGAACATGGCATGATGGGCTGGTCTGAGCTTTTCAGAAATTGCTGATCTGCTGGGATTTTCCCCACACAGCCATCTCTGGGGTTTACAGAGAAAGGTCCAAGAAAGAGTAAATATCCAGTGAGCAGCAGTTCTGTGGGAGTAAGTGCCTTGTTGATGCCAGAGGTCAGAGGAGAATGGCCCGACTGCTTCAAGCTAGCAACGGTGACTCAAATAACCACTAATTATCTCAGCTAAGAGCAGGAAACAGGCTACAATTCATATAGGCTCATGACAGCCAAATTGGAATAATGTTTAAGCACAACAGCCTACCTGAGCATTGTCACTGAGCATGCCCATCTCTTTACAACCACAGTGTACCCATCTTCTGATGGCTGCTTCCCAGCAGAACAACGCACAAAGCTCAAACTTGTTTCTCAACCGTGACGCTGAGCTCACTGCACTCACACAGCTTCCACAGTCACAGATCACAATCCAGTGGAGCACCTCTGAGATTTGGGGGGAACGGGAGATTCTCATCATGAATGTGCAAATCTGCAGCAACTGCCAGATGCATCATGTGACTATGGGCCAAACTCAAACTGTGCACCTGTGAGAAGTGACCCTAAGCCCGTGTAGTTGTAGTTGCAGTTATTGCTTTTTGTATGTTTTTAAGGATGCTTTTAAATTGCCACCTGAAGATTATGACCATTTAATATTGTTTTTTTTTTTTTTGGTCCCGTCACTCGTGTACAAGATCTCTGTGGCTTTTTTGCATTTATTTTTAAATACAGATGATGAAATCCTAGAAATATTGTTTCTTTAAAGAGCGGTGAATTCCAGCACATCTTTACTTCTGAAACACGTCCTTTTTTACTAAGTGACTGACTTCCCAAAATTCCCCGTTTTCAGCATCTCTCATGTTGTCTTTGCACTATTTTCAGTTAAATATCGGTGTAAATATATGCATCCTGACACTTCTGGAAATTGTTGTTTGCTAACATGTAGCTGATGGTTTCTTTCTGGAGAAGAAGACTGTTTAAAACAACTGCCAAACTAGCAGCAAATGCATTACAATGCTTTAAAAAAACATATACACTGAATCATTTTAACATGAAGACATCTGAAAAGCTTAATCAGTTCAACACATTTGTACTAAGTCTTAGAAAAACACACATCATCCATCAGGTGGAAATATATAACATATTAGTGCAATATCAGTGCATCTCTACATAAGATTCAAAAGGTCCTTTGATTCTGTGTCGTGCTTTAGTTTCTTTAATCTTGAGCTTAGTACCCCCCCTCCAGAAAAAAAAGAAAGAAAAAGTTGAAACTATTCTACCAAGTTGGAACAGGATGTGTTTTATCTCTGATATTCCTAGCAGTGATTTAGTACTATCGCCGATAGTTTAGTACTGTACACAAGGACAACACTGTCTAGATGCAGTATTAGTGTTTAGTCAAACTGTGTGCAAAATTTATATGGGGTAAAAAAAAGAAACACAAACCATGAAAGCACAGACAGCTTTTTCACTGTACTTTTAAAAGTGGGGTTAGAGACAGTCTCTTCATATTCACAGCATAAAGTCTGACATTTCAGAATCTAATAAATCTAGAACAAGGGTATGACAAGTATCGGCAGAAGCAAGGCTCCCTGTATTCTTTATTTTTTTATTTTTAGGGTAAAGATGGTGGTTAATTTCTTGCTTCCCTGTTTCAAAACAGGTTGTTTTGTGTCAGCTGCTGTTACAAATGACACAGTTTGAAATATATGTAAACATAAATTCTGCTCAAAGTGTCAAAGGATTGCATTTTTTCTTTACAAACAACAAAAACAGGTCTGTTGTTGTGTTTGTCTCTCTTTCTCTGTTATGTATTCTCCTTTGATTGTCTTTATTTCTGGGCTCGGTTTTTCCTCTCACCCTTTGCTTTGCCCTCCTATGCCACCTGTCGTTGTTGAGACTACTGCTGTGCGTAACTTGTCAGGTGTTGGATATTATTTATGACCTTGTCTTGTGTCCCGACTGTGAAACGCCTGATAAAACATCTATATCTGCCACTAATACATAATCTCTGGGCTCCCTTCTTCACCCACCTTTAAGTCATTGTGTGCAAATGCGTACATATTTACTGTAGATCCATCTTCTCTTCCAAAAGTGCCGTCCTTTTGACCCAAATATTCATGTCTAAGTACTAAATCTTAGTGCTCTCCACTTTTGGGGGATGCGCTGAGATGAAGAGGAAAATGTGGGGATCTACTGCAGCCTGTGCACGGGGGTCAGCATCATAAATAATGTATTCAGCTCTGTCATCAGTTGTAGGGAAAACAGGAAAATACAAGCGAATGGAATGTACCAAAATGTTTTCCTTGAACAGCTACATATGGGGCAGAAATTTTCTTTTTTTCTGATGTTTGGATGAAACATTGAGGCAAAAAAGGAGGTGGTGTAGGGAAATTCAACTCACATCAATTCAATTACATGTATATAGTGCCAAATAACTGTTGCCTCAATGCAACAGACCCTACATTATTGGAGGAAAGCTCAACAATGACATGACCCCCTATGAGCGAGCACTTGGCAACAGTGGGAAGGAAAAACTAAATTTTAACAGGAAGGAACCTCTAGCAGAACCAGGCTCAGGAAAGGGCAGTCATCTGCTGCAACGGGTTGGGGGTGAGGGGAGAAGAAACGGGACAAAAGACGCACACGGGAGAGAGCAAGAGTTTAAAATTAAATGCCCATAAAAATTTCATATTTTTGTGCTACTGATGCACAGAGCCAAGAAGGGAAATGCAGAGAAATGGTTGAGGTATACCAAAATACACAAGGTCTCCACTGAAAACCTGTGGAAAAGCACACAATGGAGCACCATCAATCATGGATCGGCCAACCCAGAGCTCAGACCTCAACATTACTGAAGCAGTGTGGGATCATCTTGACAGAGAGCGGAACAAAAGGCAGCCAACATCCAAAGAGCAGCTTTGAATGTCCTTGAAGAAGCCTTGAGAACTATTCCTTTAGAGTACTTAAAGAAATTACAGGTAAGCTGCCTCGGAGAGTTCAGGCTGTGTTGAAAGATGGTGGTGGTCATACCGACTACTGACTTTGAAGCTTGTTAGAAATGTACAAACTTTGTTTTTGCCTTATATACTTCCATTTATGTTTGCACAAATTTCAATAAATCATTGCATCCATTTCCCACTTTCCTAGCAAGATATAAATTAAGGATGGCTCAAACTTTTGCAGCGTCCAAGTCATATAAACCATATACTGCAGTAGGTCTAAGAGGATACCGCCAGGACAGAAAGCACACAGACCAACACAGTCCTGCACTTGAATATTTTTATTGGACTTGATTTTTTTTTACATTACAACTCAATTAGAAAACAAAATAGTCTGGCTTTGAAATACATGCTTAGTGCTGGTAATTTATTAGAAAACGATTTGACATCAAATATGGTATGAATACATTGAGAAAAAAAATCTTAGTGCATTGTATACTAACATGAACCATTCAAGTTCTGCTGCTCTAATGAATTTTATTCAGGATTCTCTTAAACGAAGACTCTGGCTTACTGAAGGCATGTTATTGCTAGGAAACAGAATGATTAGAAAAGCCTATTCACAGTATCCACAAGTCAGCGTTTCATCAATTCTTCCATGTAGACGGCATTCATTCGATACGCTGCCATCCAGTTGTATGCTATACTGTAGTAGCTTTGGTAGCCTTGTTCTTGAAAAGGGGACACAGAGGCGTAGTAATCATTCCAGGCTCTGTAGCAGGCTCTCCAGTAAGATTCAGCACGCCACTCGTCCTCTTTATCAGTGCAATCTTCTTCCTCTTTCTTTTCCCTCTTTGTTTCCCTTTTCATCTTTTCTGAGAGCCTTTTGCTCTGTTTCCAAATCTCTTTTTTCATCTTTTGCGATTCTTCTCGGCGAGCTTGCGCCGGAGCTGTCTGGTTGGTTTGCCTGCTTGATTTAATGCTCGGTGCAGATTCACTGCTCTCAGGGGGAGGCGTAGCTCTCCCACTTGTTGGACACAGTGCCTGGTCACAGTTTCCGGGTGCAGAAGGAATACAAGCTTTGGATCTAGTGGGGCTTCCCTTCTGTGTGGGCGGAGTAGGTCGATGTGTAGCTTGCTATCTGAGGTTTAGTGATGGCTCTGTTTTCAGTTGCTGTAGTCTCATTTGAACTTCCCAGCGCCACATCATCCTCCATATCAGATTCAGAACTAGAAGAACCAGAAATCGACCTCGGAGGTGAAAACTTAGATTTCAGCCGTTCAACATTTTGTGTACATATTTCAGCTCCATCATCATTAAGTGTAACATACTGCATATGCACATTCTGATCATTAGGTTCACCATCCTCTCTGCCTCTGAACTCTCTGACAATCTCCACTGATCTCCCCGGCCCTGTAGTGATGAAGTCCCAGAAGTCACGCTCGGCCTCCTCAAAGGTCACAAACCTTGACCTGCAATTCTTAAACGAGCTGAGAGGAAGGATCTTCGGCAGACTGTCTTGCAGCTCTTTCCGAGTCTGCATTGCTTGAGGACTCTGCGGCAGAGAGTCCTCTGTGGAAGATACCTTTCTAGCATCCTCTTCACTGTGTGCCTCTTGCCTGAGTGTTGGATAGTTCTTCTCTGGTTTTCTTTGACTGCCGGGCTCTACAGCTCGATCTGCGGTGGAATCATAAGCAGAGACGTCAGTCTTTGTTCGTCTCTTCTTCTCTGCTCTGGGAAACAGCCGGGACACCGAGCCTGGAGAGGATGCTTCGGTGCAGACATCCCAGTCGCACGGCTCATCCATCAGCCCGGCCTCTATTGTAGCTAAAATGACAGACAGATGAGTACTGGAATTACATTTCCTGATTAATATTAAACTGAAAGGATGTTGCACATGCTGCATGTTAAAAACCCTACAGACACATGTGAACGGGACTCACACGGCAGCGCAGACAAACTGAGGCCACACTTCTGAGCGATGGCCATCATCTTGTTCTCTTCTTCACCATGGCAACAGTAGGTCACAGCCAGTCCTTGGGTGCCTACAATCAAAATGTAATCTTGATGAGGACCCGTTTAAATGACAGGAAGGGATAAAGATGGATGTAAGAGTCGTGTATAATGGGAAACACACACAAACACACATGCACTTAGAGGCAGAATATGGAAACTAAGATTGAATAACCTCAATTCAAAGAAAACACACAAGTTAAGTCAGGATGGATAAAATTAAATGCAGACTCTGGGAACATTTTGCCCTTGGTGGCTGGGTCAAACATGCTATTAATTCAAAGAGTAAAGACCCTTCAAAATGATTTCTAATGGAGTAAAAGAAAAAAATACCATGTTCAAATAAAATCTATTTTAGAACAACATACTGCCGCAGGTCAAAGGCAATAGGAATGTTTTTGTAATTTTAAGAAAATGTTGAAAATGTGCCTCTGAATGGCCACTAGAATTGAAGGCATCCTGACTAACCATTTAATCTCTTTTATAAACTCCAGGTAATAATTATCCTGAAGCTATTTTGTTCTGGGTTTTGCATCAAGCCAGGCAGAAAAAATTACACAACTGAAAAATGTTGTTTCTTCCAAAATGTGAGCTGGTGGGAGGATAAATTCTGCAAAAAATGATGCAATTTCTCTGCAAACATATTCTCCCGCTGCAGTGTCATTAGCCACCTGGGCTGCCTCACTAGTTGATGTGACAAGGGGAAAATGCCGAATGACAAGCGACACTGAATTTCACTGCCTCTAAAGCGTCACTGCAGACTAACCGAAACGCCCAGCTCGTCCAATTCTGTGCATGTAAGTTTCCCAATCCTGCGGCACATCCAGGTTTATCACCAAGTTGACCTTCTCTGCATCTATACCTCTTGATGTCTGAAGTAGGGAAAGGAATATAGAAAAAAAAAAAGGAACATTCATAAGTTTATATATGGCTAACAGAACAATATATAAGAAAACTGAATGCAGACACGTGGAAAGCATTACAATGGAAGATGTTTGCATCTCACCAGGTCAGTGGAGATGAGCACTCTGCACTGGTACTGCTTCAGTTTTGACATTGCCTCCAGTCTCTGGTCCTGACTCAGACCACCTGCAGAGATCAGGGTGACACAACAGCTCATTAACTCTGAAAACATCAACTGAAAGTCTTCTGCAACATATCGCAGGCATGGAAGCATTAAAAATGCACCCATTCACAACACTGCACGAGGATTTAAAGACGTGTACTTGTTTTATGGACTGTCACATTTATAGTATTCATTTTTTTGCCAAGACTTTATGCTGATGAGGGGAGAGTTGAACTGCTGTGTCATGTCTTCTTCAAGCATATTCCAAAGCCCCTTATGCTCTGGGCTCTGTGGTGGCTCTGTGTGTGAAAATGCCGTCTCATGCTCCCTGAACTGCTCTTTCACAATTTGAGCTTGATGAATCCTGAAACAGTCATCTTGGAATACGCCCAACTGATCAGCCAATAATTTCACCGCTCTGAGGAACATCTTCTCCATGATCATTGGTTATGTCTTCCAACATGGTTGTTTAAGAAATGAGCAGCCAACATTTTCTTGCATATTTATTTGCTGGTGGCCCAGAACATGATTACTTTAGGACAGAGCCAGATGATATTTGCATGATACGTGTTTCTCATGGTTGTGCCGAATTAAGTGGTTGCTGATGGTCACCTTATATCTGATTGTTTGATGGAAATAAAAATGATCAGCCTACAGAGAGCTGAATTCAAAGACACTCCTAAAATCAAGGTGAAAAAAATGATGCAGCAGGCTGGTCCATTTTGCTAACCTGGCAGCATCAAATGGACTAAAACATGATGTCCCAGAGGTGCTCAGGTCAGGCGAGTGTTGGCGCCAGTAATTCCTTCATTCTCCAGGAACTGCCTGCACAGTCTCAGCACATGAGGCCAGCCATTGTTACGCACCAGGAGGAACCAGTGTAGGGTCTGACCATAGGTCCAAGTATGCTTCCCCAGACCATCTCTGAGCCCCCCACCACCACCAAACCAGTCATGTTGAACAATGTTACAGGCAGCATAACGTTCTCCACAGCTTCTCCAGACTCTTTCAGGTTAATCACGTGAAAAGCACAGGGCATCGATGGTGGACCTGCCAATTCTGGTATTCTATGACAAGTGCCAATCAGGCTCCATGGTAGTGAGCACAGGGCCCACTAGAGGACATCAGGCCCTCAAGCCACCCTCATGAAGTCTGTTTCTGATTGTGTGGTCAGAGACTCCTGCTGGAGGTCATTCTGTAGGGCTCTGGAAGTGCTCATCCTGCTCCTCCTTGCACAAAGGAGGAAATACCAGTCCTGCTGATGTGTTAAGGACCTTCTACGGCCCTGTCCAGCTCTCCTAGACTAACTGTCTAGCTCCTGGAATCTCCTCCATACTCTTGAGGACTGTGCTGGGAGACACAGCAAACCTTCTGGCAATGGCACGTATTGATGTGCCATCCTGGAGGAGTTGAACTCTCTGTGCAACCTCTGCAGGGTCCAGGTATCACCTCATGCTACCAGTAGTGACACAATACAAAACTCAGTGAAAAAAAACTGTTAAAACCATTCCTGTTGATTTCATTACTACCAAAGCCGCTGAAACTGATTAACAACCCCCTCTACGACTTAACTGACCAGATCAATATCCTAGAAGCTTAATTGATGCTATACTCTGATTAAAAAGTGTTCCTTTTAATTTATTTGAGCAGTGTATATAACTATTTGGTTAATTATCAAAAGCAGCTGGTACACAGGTATAGGAATGCATGAAATTTAAAAAGAAAGATCAAATATTAAGATAGAAATCAATAATTAAAACATAAATCAAATATCCAAGGTTCCATCAATTTATTTTTCTTGACCCATCCTAGCATTACTACACATCACATAAATATTTCTGTTTTTTCCAGAGGCAGTCTTACCAGAGATGCAAACAGCAGGCAGGCCTTTGGAGGACAGGATGTCTGCCAGGTGCTGAGCCCTGTGGAAGCAATCCAGCAGCGCAGTATTTTAGAAAGTTTTCTTTAAAGTTTATATAATCAATTACCAGCTCTAATACTGTATAAAGTACTGATTTCATTCTGTATAAATTAAGCACCACGTGAAGCTGAAATATACTTTTTCTTGGTAATAAATATAATCAACATCACATACCGTGTGTGAAGGTTGGAAAACACCAGGGCTTGGTTGAAGGGGATTTTACTAAACAGCTCTAATAAGTGCTGCACCTTCTCCTCGAAAACCCTGTGAGGTAAAGGATGGGACTGAACCAGCCGGTAATACTGCTTCAGGCCTGACAGGGGGACACAAGGACAACACAAATGATTCAACGAGTTATTAATTCAAAACTGACCTAACAACTTTTGCCTTTTTTTTCATCCAAAGTGCTTCGAGTGTGACGTGCTCCGTCAGTGATGTGTGTGAATTAAAAGGCTCGTTTTATGAGCTTCAGCTGCATCCGTTTTCTGCCATTCGTTTAAAATAAGCACAGATCTTAAAATGGGATCCTGTCAAAGAGAAGAGTGTTTTTAATATCAGTGCTTTAACTGATTACGGTCAATCACATCACACCCTCAAGAATTTTGTGCCAGGAAATAATCCCATCAAATGTGTAAGATTTCAAACTGGGTTATCTCATCCATGTGGTCTTATCATGCAGAGTCTCTGTTGCTATGACAGCAGTTTAAACATGCAATCAAAAACCTTCATGACAGGCCAACACTCGGGAATCTTTTATCTTTTCAATTACATTTATGTTTCTCATGCCTTACCTTTCAGGCCCATGTCACTTGGATTTAGTCTTACAAAGGTGGGCTCTCTCATGTAGCGCGTAAGGTGCTGAGCAAGGGATTCTGGGTAGGTGGCAGGAATAGCGCGAGCATTTGTTTGTTCACGGGCAGAGAGGAGAAGATCCAGCTAAAGAGGACCGGGGCGATGGATGAAATTCAGGTTAGACTGGTTTGTAAATGTGGATACGATTTATTTATAAAAGTCTCGATAAACGGCCTCGGTCTAAACGTACTGGTTGAAAAGCAATCTGAGCCTGCTGCAGCAGCCCGCTGCCATAACAGAAAACTTATTAAACTGAAGCATAATGACAGAAATTGTATCCTCTTACTTTATCTGTTCCTGGAAGCTGCCCTCCTCTAGCAGCTTGTCTGCCTCATCCAGAACAAACAGTCTGACGCTGGCTGTTGACAACATGCCCAACTCAATAAGCTGCTTGATGCGACCTGAGCACACAACCAGAGCACTGTTACGAAACAAGAAGAGCAGCATAGCGATTACATGACCCAGTACTGCTGACTAACATCCTGGCCTCCTACCAGGTGAGCCCACGGCTATATGACACTTCTTCAGGTGGGGTTTGTCTTGACTCACAGGCCTGCCGCCAATAAAAACGTGGCACTCCAGGCCCTCCATGGCACAGCCTATGGCCATCACCACTGAGTGGATCTGCACTGCTATCTCACGTGTAGGAGCCAGCACAAGAACCTGCAGGAGGGGAAAGAGTTCAAAATGTTAAAAAAAAAAAAAAATGTAAAAACCCCACTTACACTTGATTGGGGGAAGATTCACAGGGATAAACAGTAAGACCCCAGAGCTAATAAGATTATGGATGTTCAACAGGACCAGGTGTACCTCTTCTTTATCAATCATTGTTCCCTTTCATTTATGCATTTGACACTAAGCAGCTTAAACTCAACAGAAGACCATCTGCTGGTCATGAAATGATTAAATAATAAAACTCCCCCCCCTCCCCGTCTGACAAGGCTTTACTTTAACCACATGAGAGTCAGTGAAGGTTATAAACATATGTCCTTATAAACAAACATTAAACACTTTTCTATATTACACTGACCTGAGTTGAAGGATTCTCCAGGACCAGAGAGTCTAGGGCGATGGTGCAGAACACGCATGTCTTTCCTGTGCCGGACTTGGCCTGTACAATCAAATCTAAAAGGAGAGACTCACAGTGAGTGATGCACATTAAGACAGCCAAGTGACAGCTTTGGTATCCGCAATTAATTACTCTTGTTTGGGGTGCAGTATTGGTGGCTAATCTTCTGCATCAAATCAATCGCCTCCTGTCACAGTTTAGCACTCTCACCAGTGTTTACCTCAAGTGTAATGAAACCGTCCGCATTCTGCATCACAGGTGAGCCCAAGAGCTTTTTTCAACACACAGGCAACCTCCAAGTGTAAAGCAACTATATATCCCGAGCACCTCTTTACCGAATTTATAGACTGAAAAGGCAATAAGATGTTCAAGAGCAACAAATTGGTTTGTTCTCACAGTGTGATATCCACTATAACTGAAATAAGGCCCAAAGCCTGAAGTTATTTCAACTGATATTTCTTCACAAATGGATTAAAAAAAAAAAATCACAATTTCCCAGAGTCTAATTCAGTTGTGCTGAGCTTTTCCAACTAAAATACTTTCTTAATATCTTTTAAACCTAAAAGATTTATTGTCATTTGACCATAGAAAGCAGAAAATTCTCCATATTCAAGCTGAAACAAGTAATTATTTGGTTTTTAGCTTGAATGATGGAATGAAATAGTTATTAAACCAGCTTCCTGACCTTTAAATATAACCAATCCCAATTCCAAAAACAGAATGCAATGATTTGCAAATCTTATAAATCCATATTTTATTCACAATAGAACATGGAAAAGCATATCAAACGCTTAACTGAGATATTTTACTGTTTAATGAAAAATATGAGCTCATTTTGAATCTGATGGCAGCAACATGTCTCGTGAAATTTGGGACGAGCAACAAAAGGCAGGAGAAGTTTTAAAAAAAGGAACAGCTGGAGCAATATTTTTCAACTAATCAGGTTGACTGCACAACGAGAATCTTGTATCACCCAAGAATGGGGCACACATTCCTCTCCCAGCAACTGGTCTCCTCAGTTGCCAGATGTTTATGGTCTCTTGTTAAAAGATGAGGGGATGATACACGGGCCTACATGATGACGCATTGCTACCATCAAATTCAAATTTCCCATCTTTTTTTCCGATAAAACAGGACATTTTCTCAGTTTAAACATCTGACATTCTGTGTTCTATTGTGAATAAAATATTGGTTTATGAGATTTGCAAATTGATTTA
>JAMQGT020013718.1:0-14472 GCA_024447675.2 Pterophyllum scalare | reverse complement strand
CTAAGTGGACAGTTTGATTTCACAGAAGTTTGATTTACTTGGAGTTATATTGTGTTGTTTAAGTGTTCCCTTTATTTGTTTGAGCAGTGTATATAGCAAATAATGTGCAAGACACTTGAGAAAAGTTAGAGTAGAGTAGAGTAGAGTAGAGTACTTTTATTAATCCCGAGGGAAATTAAGGTGTCTGACAGCTTACCTAGATACATAAATACAAAGATTCAAACAGAAACATACACAAAGACCTAATACACATTGTTGCTTATTGCAGTAAACATATAGCACACATTTAAGTACAGCAAGTTAATAATAATAATAATATTAAAGCGAACAGATCCATAAAAGAAGGGAATAAATAAGTAAAGGTATGTATAATAATAAAATAGAAAGTAGAAATAGACCTTAGACACTGGGGATCATTAGCCATCCCCCGTATTTCTATTCTGTGTTCAATAAATTATTCTTTTGTCTTTTATGATGTTGTATATGGTGTATATTCTACTTATCTAGACCAGTTAGATCAAGTAGCAGGTTCCTGTATTTTCTTGGGATTTTATCCATTTCTGTAAGGTGGCCAAGCAATGAGGGATTCTACAGCTTCAGAATAGTGGATAATCTCTCAGAGGCACTGGTTTTGATAACGCCTGTCAGATGTGGGTGAATTAATGCTGAACTGAGTTTTTCTGTTCTAGTGGCTAGAGCTACAGTAATTTGTCTCCTAATGATAGTAAATGATAACTTGAATGATGGGTTGCACTTTTGTTGGCTTTCAGATAAATATTCATATATCTTATGTTGGAGGTTGTTTTGTTTTCTGTGGTTAAATGTGTACTATTTAATGTAAAATAACGTTGGTTAAATTTGCCAAAGCTGTTTATAGAATGGGGCATGGTGGTTAGCAGTGTTGCCTCACAGAAAGAAAGCCCTGGTTCTAATCCGCCTTGGCCAGGGTGCTGCTGTGTGGAGTTCTAATGCTGTCCACGTGTTTGCGTGGGTTTTCTCCGGATACTCTGGTTTCCTCCCATTGGAGGACTAGGTGGACACTGATGCTCACTGCAAAAATGGGCAGAGTCACCTCTTCTGCATGCAGAGGCTGAGGTCTGCCTAGGACTAACGAGGTAAGATGTCCCAGGAATACATTCACGACTCACTGACAGCTGGTATCATTCATCCATCTTCCTCACTGCAGTGAGCAGGCTTCTTCTTGGTGGAGGAGAAGGACTAGACACTCTGCCCTTGCATCAACTACAGAGGATTAAATCAAATAACTGTAAAAAGAAAAAAAAAAAGAAAAAATCCTTTGCTTCTGTTTTCTTCTGCCTTTGAGCTGTTGCAGGGAGCCACCATCTTCTCCAAGCTCGATAGTACAGGAAATCACCTTTGATACCCGTTACTGCCACCTTGAATATCTGGTCATTCTGTTTGGCCTCAAGAATGCCCCAGCAGTCTTCTGTGTTCAATGACATCCTTCAGGATTTCCCAAACCATCTTTGTTTATATGCCATCCTTATATTATCAAAGTACTGCACCTACCACCAGCGCTTCTATAGCTTCACCACTTTATTACAGTAGGATTGTCTTGCCTCAAACCTGTCTAACTTCCCCCAAAAGACCTTTCCAGTGGAATGCCTCTGCACAGCAGGTCTTTGTCTTCTTGAAAGAACACTTTGCCTCTGCACCTATCCTGGCCCAATCAGATCTATCTCTTTAGGTCATTGTGGAGGTGGATGCCTCCGACTCAGGAATAGGAGGAGCTGTGCTGTCCTAAAAATATATAGATATAAGATGCATCCATGTGCTTTTTTTCTCCCATCGTATGTCCCCTTCACAGCACAATTACGACATGGGAGCTGATGGCATTGGAGGAATGTAGACACTGGCTTGACGGAGCAAAGAAACTCTTACTTCTCTGGACATACCACAAAAACCTATCTTATATCCAAGCAGCCAAACATCTAAACTCATACCAAGCCAGGTGGGTCTTATTTTTCACCAGGTTTATCTTTACTGTCGTTCAGGTTTGCAGAACAGTTCTCCATCACTGGCTCCCCAGCAGAGGGTGAAACTATCCTCCCACCTACCTGTGTTAGATCACTCACCTGGGAGACTAAATCTCCAGTTAGTGCTGCTCAGCAGTACAAGCCAGATTCTGGAGGCAGTCCTCCCAATCAGTTCTTTGTCCCTCCCTCTGCCAGTTTACAGGTAATCCACTGGGAACACACTGCAAAGTTCACATGTCATCAATGCTTTAACCAAACTATAAACTTCCTTCAAAGACTCTATTGGTAGCCATCCATGATTAAAGATGTGCGGGAGTATGTTGTGGCTTATACTATTTGTCCTCAAAACAATACTTCCACTTCACCTACAGATGGTTTACTGAGTCCCTAGCCTGTGCCCGAATGTGCGTGGTCCCATATCTCCCTGACTTTCATCACCAGTTAACACTACCATTCTCTCTATCATTGATCATTTCTCCATGGCAGCTCATTTCACCACCTTCCTGAAACTCCCAACGACCCAACTCCTCCATGTTTTCAAGCTCTATGGAATACCCTAGAACATAATAGATAACCAAGGCTCACAATTCCCATCAAAAGTCTGGAAAGAGTTCTGCTCTGCCATCAGCACTCAGGTCACTTTTCACCTGCAGACCAACAGGCAAATGGAACAAGCAAACTAAGAACTAGAGGCAGTTCTTTAATGTGTAGCACCCTCCAACCAAGCAACCTGGACGCAACTAGTCACTACAGGCCTCCCTCTATTTGAGACCACCTTAGGCTATCAACCTCCACCGCCGCCGCTGGGAGCGCGGTCGGCCTCCGTCTTCGTCTGCTCCTCGTCGCCGCCGCTGCTGGGAGCGCGGTCGGCCTCCTGGACTGTTTGAGTTGTTTTTCTGGCATTGAACAGTGTTTGGGCTCTTGTTTTTGTTTTGGGTTTTGGTCCCTCCGTCCGGATCACCCGCCTCCCGCCCTGGTCTGGTTTTTTTTTTTTTTGTGTTCTGTTTGGCCGTCAGGAGCCGGCCCTTTGAGGGGGGGGGGTACTGTCATGGTCCTGGGCTGATGGCCCAGTGTTTTGTGATTCTTTTTTGTAGTATGTATCTCTGGTCCCTGGTGTTTCCTGTTTTATTTTGATAGTCTTGTGCTCTCCGTCAGTCATGTTCAGTTTTGCTTTTTCCTGTCTCGTCTGTGTGATATGCAGCACCTGTGTTCCCTCCTGTCCTCCTGTGTATTTATCTCTGGTGTTTTCTTCCGTTCTTTGTCGCGTCATTAGTGGTTGGACCCTGCTGTCGTTCCTACGTGGTTTCCTTAGTCTAGTCGGTTTTGCGTCTCTCCCCTGTCTGGTGTATTCCGGGGAGAGCGCATGTTTTGGTTTATGTGTGTATGCTTGGCGTGAATAAACGTGTGTGGAAAGCACCTTCCTGGAGTTCTGCACTTGGGGTTCTCCTTCCTGCCTGCACAGCAGCTCAACCCTGACATTTCCGTTTGTCATCTTTTCTCCACTTCCAGTCCATCTTACTTCGCTGATACCTAGAATATCCAACTGGTATCGATCAAACAGCTCCATAAGCTGGGCATATTGTTCGGTTTGATAGAGAGTCCGTACATTCATATTCCAATCTTCGTCGTGGATTTCTCGGTGAAGATCATATCCATTTTCAGGTGATGGACACCACAGTGAGTTTCCTCCATCGCCATCATGCTTGCCGAATCCGCTTCTCTGCTTTTTGCAATCAATATTATTTTCCTTGTCATTTCCATAGCATGCGGTTTTTATGGGGCGGGTTGCTAGCCCTGCGCCCAACCCTCCTCCTTTTTCATTTGGGCTTGGGACCGGCAACAGCAGAGTTGTAAACAAGCTTTGCAAAAAAAAAAAAACAAACGCAACTTGTGGCTTGGCATGGGAACTACATAATTTTCATAGTTTCACACATCACCGTGTAAACGGAGATTGTTTTTGAAAAGTCACCGTGCAAACGAAAGACTGAAATGCAACAAAACGACATGTAAACAGGGCCTATTTTTAAAAACAGTATAAAGAGCCCAGTCTGTATTTTCTTTAACTGTAGCACAATGTTTTTCTCGTTTCACTGTGATTTGCATCACAGTGAAACTTTTTCACCTCTCAATGATCAGGTGAGAAATAAAACACTTCCTGCAGACAAGAAGCTCCCCACCACCCCATCTGTGTGTCTGTAGAAATTTCTGAGTGAACACAACTGTTAAAATCCGGTCAGAAAACTTTTGGATCCATTCAGGAAAACTCAAACACTTTGACACTCAGACCATTTTTGTTAACTTGGGTTTATAATAAGAGCATAAACTCTACTCAGGAGAAACTCTCACTTTCAACAGCAAAAACCACCAAAAATTGAATGTTAAATTGGAAAACCTTAAATTTATGGAATTCACAAATTGATCTACCTGGCATTTTATTGGTGGCAACAACCAACTATAGTTATTATTAAAATGCAAATGTCATGTCTTTTAGTGTGTGAAATTTTAATTAAAATAAAAGTGTAAAATAAAATGTAACCTAATTAATCTTATGTTGGGAAGGGGCTCAGGTGAACTGGTTCACATTACTGAGTGACTCAAATTAACCATAAAATGAACCGAGTTTACCACAACTACTTTTTACATCATACACGTTTATGGTGAATGTTGTTTAGAAATGTCATTAAGATTTACATCACACAGATGGAAAACCAGTTATTGTCAATGCAAACATCATGTCTCCTGTGTTTTTAGAGTTGTTCTCTCACATGTAGTGTTTAATGAGATCCATTGAGGGTGAGACAATGAGCAGCTCAGATAAATTACAGATTCGGAGAGCCTGTATTTTTGAAGAGCGCTCACAGTGTGACTTTTGTATCCAGTCTGCTTTAGTGACCTTTAATGTTTATGGAGCAAATGAATGATGAATTGAATGTGACATATATAACCTTTGGTGGGCATGTTGACTTGCACAAATACAGATTTCTGTATTTTGCCATCATGTTTACAGTATATATTCTAATACTTTGCAGCAATTCAACTATATTGTGTCTCATCTGGATTAAGAAAAGCCTGCATGAGCCTATGTATATTTTTATTGCAGGATTGTTACTCAACTCTGTTATCTTCAGCACTAACATTTACCCAGAACTTCTGATTGACTTTTTATCTGACAAGCAGATCACAACTCATTCACTATGCAGCATTCAAGCATTTATTTATTACTCTTTAACTGGTTCAGAGTTCTTTCTGTTGGCAGCTATGGCCTATGACAGGTATGTGTCTATATGCAAACCGCTGCAATATCCAGCCATCATGAAAAAAAACAACTGTCACAGTTTTGCTAGTTTCGGCTTGGCTTCTGCCTGCTTGTCAGCTTTTTCCATCAGTTGTAATGAGTCACAGTTATAAAATTTGCAACTTTACTTTGAATGGAATTTTTTGTAATAATGCAATTTCCAAGCTTTACTGTGACACCTCAAGAGCAACATATATCATATATGGTGTGTTTATACTACTTAACACCGTAGCTCTTCCTTTAGTTTTCATACTTTTTACTTACTCAAAGATATTTGTAATATGCTATCGAAGCTGCAGAGAAGTGAGGACAAAAGCTGCACAGACCTGTTTACCCCACCTGCTTATTTTAGTCAGTTTTTCAGGTTTGTGTTCATATGATATAATTATAGCTCGACTGGAAATTAATTTGCCCAAAGCTGCACGTTTTATAATGAGCTTGCAACTTGTTGTGTATCATCCACTCTTTAATCCAATCATATACGGACTAAAAATGAGAGAAATTTCTAAACACCTCAAGAAGTTGTTCTGTAAAGGCAAACTCAGCATTATGTCAAAAATGATGTTTAAAGTCTGATAATTTCAGTACAAAAATTATCTTCACAAGCAATATAGATTACCATCACAATTAATAATGTGTTATGATTGCAATCAAGCCAGTCCTACACACTAAATTTTCACTAGTTATATTGTATTATTACATTATGTTATTTATGCATTTTATTTATCTATTATTTTCATTTATGTATTGTGTTTAACAGTGCTGAAGTATTCTTTTTTGTGTCTTTGATATGCAATTACATAACCTCTTTGTAGTGCATGTATACTACAAATTTCAGCTAGTGGTTGTTATATTTTTTTCCTATAAATTGTTTTTAGTGTATTTGTTATTAGGATTTCTTTAATTATGCTTACCTATTTACATACTTATCATATGGCTATGTGTGTTTCTCTATTATTTAGGCACTCTAAGGCATAAGCTCCAACATTGTTTTGTCCCCCACAAAATACAAGCAGTAACCTTTAAACCCTCTACATTGCCTTGTTACTGTGATAACATATAGAGAGTTCATTAGCGTTCAAATTTCAGGCACAATAAATCTTACTCATCTGAGTTTTTCTCTATAATACTGTAGGATCTTGACCTTGCAATAGAAATCGTCTTTAGTGACCAATGGTGTGATTTAAAAAGCAAAAGACTAATATTTACAATGTGTCACATTTTGTTTTCTTTAATGTATTTTTGTTTTGTTTTTTTGCTGTTGTTGTTTTTATATATTTATTCTTGGCCTGATTCGGTGCTGCTGCATGGCTATAAATTCAGGTTGTTACTTTACTGTCTGTGTCCCTATTACAATAATAAAGAATATAAGCACCTTAACAAAGTGTTATGATTTTAGAAACTCTTGGCACAAGAGCACATTACATAAATTTCCAGTGAAATACAGCATAATTTTTTTGTAATTTTAAGGATTGTAATTTTACCACAGAAACAAAAAGTTGTAGTTTAAAAGATGGAGGCCTGTGGTCACCTAATAGATGTTAATTTTTGTCTATCTGTCTATATACAGTGGCTTGCAAAAGTATTCATAGCCCTTGAACTTTTCTATATTTTGTCACATTACAACCACAAACATAAACACACTGCTCAAAAAAATAAAGGTAACACTTAAACAACACAATATAACTCCAAGTAAATCAAACTTCTGTGAAATCAAACTGTCCACTTAGGAAGCAACACTGATTGACAATCAATTCCACATGCTGTTGTGCAAATGGAATAGACAACAGGTGGAAATTATTGGCAATTAGCAAGACACACTCAATAAAGGAGTGGTTCTGCAGGTGGGGACCACAGACCACTTCTCAGTACCTATGCTTTCTGGCTGATGTTTTGGTCACTTTTGAATGTTGGTGGTGCTTTCACACTCGTGGTAGCATGAGACGGACTCTACAACCCACACAAGTGGCTCAGGTAGTGCAGCTCATCCAGGATGGCACATCAATGCGAGCTGTGGCAAGAAGGTTTGCTGTGTCTGTCAGCGTAGTGTCCAGAGGCTGGAGGCGCTACCAAGAGACAGGCCAGTACACCAGGAGACGTGGAGGAGGCCGTAGGAGGGCAACAACCCAGCAGCAGGACCGCTACCTCCACCTTTGTGCAAGGAGGAACAGGAGGAGCACTGCCAGAGCCCTGCAAAATGACCTCCAGCAGGCCACAAATGTGCATGTGTCTGCACAAACGGTTAGAAAGTGACTCCATGAGGATGGTATGAGGGCCTGACGTCCACAGATGGGGGTTGTGCTCACAGCCCAACACCGTGCAGGATGCTTGGCATTTGCTAGAGAACGCCAGGATTGGCAAATTCGCCACTGGCGCCCTGTGCTCTTCACAGATGAAAGCAGGTTCACACTGAGCACATGTGACAGACGTGACAGAGTCTGGAGACACCGTGGAGAGCGATCTGCTGCCTGCAACATCCTTCAGCATGACCGGTTTGGCAGTGGGTCAGTAATTGTGTGGGTTGGCATTCTTTTAAGGGCCGCACAACCCTCCATGTGCTCGCCAGAGGTAGCATGACTGCCATTAGGTACCGAGATGAGATCCTCAGACACCTTGTGAGACCATATGCTGGTGCGGTTGGCCCTGGGTTCCTTCTAATGCAGGACAATGCTAGACCTCATGTGGCTGGAGTGTGTCAGCAGTTCCTGCAAGATGAAGGCATTGAAGCTATGGACTGGCCCGCCTGCTCCCCAGACCTGAATCCAATTGAGCACATCTGGGACATCATGTCTCGCTCCATCCACCAACATCACGTTGCACCACAGACTGTCCAGGAGTTGGCGGATGCTTGAGTCCAGGTCTGTGAGGAGATCCCTCAGGAGACCATCCGCCACCTCATCAGGAGCATGCCCAGGCATTGTAGGGAGGTCATACAGGCAGGTGGAGGCCACACACAATACTGAGCCTCATTTTGACTTGTTTTAAGGACATTATATCAAAGTTGGATCAGCCTGTAGTGTGTTTTTCCAATTTATTTTTGTGTGTGACTCCAAATCCAGGCCTCCTGGAGGAGGTCTGGCAACATTAGATATTTAGTTATAAAATTTCCCTCCAGGCTGTCAGACCTGGTACGGTTGAATCATATTCCTCTACTAAAAACAATAGAGGATGATCTCACACATTGGAACTCTCTACCTATATCTCTCATGGGGAGAGTTGCCACAGTAAAAATGATGATTCTGCCTAAAATCAATTATGTGTTCTCACTAATCACTAATAAACCTTCTTTTGCTTGGTTTAAGTCACTAGACTCAAACATTTCAAATTTTTTATGGAAAAATAAAACCTAAAGAATAAGTTTAAAGACTTTAAAAAAGTTCAAATGTAATGGTGGTCTAGAACTTCCAAACTTTTATCACTATTTCTTAGCCAATAGATTGCAGTATGTTTCAAGGTGGATAAAATCAAGCCCTTTAGACAACCCATGGCTGAAGTTAGAACAAACACACAGTGGAAAAATGAAAATCTCTGACTTACCTTTCAGTAGCTCCAGTATTAAACATCATAACTGCTTTAAAAGTCTTAACATAAACACCCCCCTGACAGCCTGGTGGGAATTTTTAAAGATAACTAAGTCTTCACTTATCCCATGTAAACTGACACCCATTTGGAACAACCCAGATATATGTAAAAAAAAAAAAAAAAAAAAAAAGACAGTACTGAATTTCTCAGCATGGCAAGAAAAAGGAATAAAGAATTTAGAACATGTTATTCACAATGGGACTTTTATCTCATTTGAATAACTTATTTCAAAATATGAAATTAGCAATAGCAAATGTATTGATTCTGATTCAATTTATGTTAGACAGTATTTTATTAACTTAACCAAAATATCACTACCTTGTCACTACATTCACCACTCCTATCAACAGTGGTTAATGAAGCTCTAGAATGCTGACCACAGAGATCAAAATGACCTATGCATCCTGTCTGAGTTTTATCTGAATGTAGAAGCAGGAAAATAGAGGTCATCCAGGCCTTTATGTCTTTAAGATGTTCCTGCCGTTTAACTAACTGATATGTGTCATCTGGCTTCGTGGATAGATGAAGCTGGACATCATGATAGCATGAACACATTTTGTCTGACACCTGTCAGAGTTCTGTCAAATGTTAGCTAATCAGCAGCACTGTAAGAAATTGTTGTCCCTCACTTCTCAAACATAAGTATTATTAATAAGCCATCCATATCAAAACACATATTACTATTTGCACTTATGCACACACTGAACCTGGCAGCAGTGTAAGAGAATTATTTTCTACAAGACACGTGGAAACAAAAATATATCCAGCTTCATTAAGCTGAAATGCAAGTGCTCAAAATTTAGTGTTTCCATATTGTGTTTTCCATTTCTGAGAAGTGATTTAAAATTTCATGGCTCTAAAACAGATGAAAATCTTATCAGCATTGTTCATTTCTATAGCACTACCAGTGTTAGCCACTGAATGCTGTTTTGTCTTGAATGGATGGATGGATGGATGGATGGATGGATGTTTATAACAGTTTCATAACTTAAAACAATTAGTGACCTTCTTGTCACAATTTGTCTGTGACACACGTTCCATTTATTTACTTTGAGACACCAATTTTGACGATATGTTTGTATCTCTTAGGATAGGTCTAAAGACAAATTGTTTAGAGAAATATAGCTGTGAACAAACACTATTTTCAAGTATCAAATGCATCCCTTTTGAGGTGGTAGAAAGTAAATATTCAGATTCTTTCCATTTTCAGGAGCAAGAGTTTTGGGTCCACTGTTCCTACCTGTGAGTTGAAACCCCCAGAGTTTTAGGATCCTCATGCATTATTAATAGGATCCATAGAGGCTGATATGGTCTGATAAAACCATGGTACAAACATTGACACTTCACATTATGAATTCTGAAGATTAATACACATCAAGTATATTTCAGAGCAAAGTGAATGTACACGATTAAGAAGATCTGTGAAAGCTATAGTTTATTTAAATCTTCTGAGTGAAACTTATTTTCATAATTCAATTTTGATTGTTCTATAAATCTGGTTTATTTGGTTTCATTTAAAAACATCTTTTTTTTAAATGAATCCTGGATTAAATATGACAATTCTAATTCTTGGTGGGCACGTGGAAGTGCAAAAATACAGGTATCTCTATTTTTTTATACTGTTTACAGCATATATTCTCTTAATCTGTTTTAATGTATCTATCATCTGCCTTATTGTTATACACAAAAACCTCCATGAACCCATGTATGTTTTCATAGCAGCTTTGTTACTGAACTCTCTTCTTTTCAGCACTAATATCTATCCAAAGCTTTTGGCTGACTTTTTGTCTGAAACACAGATCATATCTTATAAAGTCTGTCTCTTTCAGATTTTTGTCTTTTACTCTTTAAGCTGCTCAGAATTCTTATTGTTGTCAGCCATGGCCTATGACAGATACGTGTCTATATGCAAACCTCTGCGATATCCAACCATAATGGGAAAAAGAACTGTCATTTTTCTGCTGGTTTCAGCTTGGTTGTTGCCTGCTTGTCATGTTGCAGTTCCAGTCATACTAAATATTGATAACAAACTCTGTAATTTTACTTTAAAAGGAATTTTTTGTAATAATTCAGTCATCCAGCTTTACTGTGTGATGTCAAGAGCACTCTCTATATATGGTGCATTTGTTTTATTGAATGTTGGATTTTTACCAATGATGTTCATAATTTTTACATACACTAAGATAATTATAACTGTTTATCAGCATTCTGGAGAAGTCAAGAAAAAAGCAGCACAGACCTGTTTACCACACTTGCTTGTTTTAATCAATTATTCTTGTTTGCTGACTTATGACATGATTATAGCCAGACTGGAATCAGATTTTTCAAAAACTGCACGTTTTGTAATGACAGTGCAAATAATAATATATAATCCTCTCTGCAATCCAATCATTTATGGCCTAAAAATGAATGAAATTTCTAAACATCTCCAAAAGTTGTTTTGTCAAAGCAAATTCAACTAGTGTTTCAAAACCACTCCTAATAGTACCATAATTTTCTTGGTATTATTCACTCAAAGATCTGATGCCTCTTTAAAAAATATCAAAAACATTTTTTTTCTATACAATTTTCAAATAGAATAGAATAGAATGTGTTTATTGTTGTTATACAGAATGTACAATGAGATTTCAGGGCCACTCAATGCCACATAGTAGGAAGTCACACTTTCTAAAATATAAAGTAAAACTTCTTAAAATATACATAATATAAAACAGTCCTGTGTTTCCTGAAGTCGATGATGATTTCTTTGGTTTTCATGGTGTTCGGTGCCAGGTTGTTCTCTGAACACCAGGGCTTCCTCTCTGTAGGCTGCCTCATCTCCCTATGAGATGAGTTCGACCACTGTGGCGTACAGGAGGGGGCTCAGGACACAGCCCTGTGGAAAGCCAGTGCTCAGTGTGCACGTGGAAGAGAGATGGGGGCCAAGTCTCACAGTGTGTGTGTGGGGGGGGGGGGGGGCAGTTTGGTGGTGAGAATATCTGTGAAAGTCTTGTTTACGTATTATTAAAAGTACAGATGAAATATAAATGTCACTTTCTGGTGTAACTTTCACATGAAACTATGCTTGTGTAATAAACATATTATCCTCAATCTATTTTCTATTTTCACACTGAACCTGTGTCTGATCTTTTTACTCACCGTATAGAAATGTAAATCAATACATGAAGAAAAGCAGCAGAGGTCAGGTGTCATGAATCGGATAGTTGAGAACTGACTATCAGAGGAATATAACACCAAATGGAATAGCTGCAGAGAATACCTGCTTTATTGCAAACAATATACAGTCGTCCCCCGCTATATCAATGGTAAAATAATAAATGGACTAGTTCTTATATAGCACTTTTCTACTCTGATTGAGCACTCAAAGCGCTTACACATCACTGTTCACTTATTGCAGCTTCACTGCATCCCACATTTTTTTTAAAAATTACTAATTCTGTTTCGTGAAGTTTTCACTATATTGCAGAATATTGCATTATATAGGTATTTCTTTAACACCCCATAACTATGTTTGTCACTTGGACGAAGAGATGTTACGCCTATGCCTTCAGCGGACATGGAAGTTATAGCCAAGGGCAAAGGTACTGCACCACCTTCATTGCCACTACTTCATCAGTACTGCACAGCTACATAATTAATCATCTTCATCATTAAAGTTGTAGTAAGAGTGTGGGAAAGGTTTATAGGAGTGTGGGAAGGGTTTATGAAGCCTTAAAATATATATAAATAATAACATAAATATAGGGCAGAACGGTGGGGTCCATGTTGGCTGCAGGCTGACAAGGCCTATCCAAGAATGACAGATGAAGTCAGTCCAGTATATCTTGAGGATGGAACAGAGGCAGCTCTGGTGAAAACGCTCAAGCAGTTGTAGTTGACGCTTGTAGGTGACCCACGGTTCCAGATTTGTGCAGCAGCACAGACAGTATGACAGCTCTGTACACTTGGAATTTGGTAGGATAAGTCAAGATTTGTCATGGTCCTGGGACTGTGGCCCAGTTTTTTCAGTTATGTTTCCCTGTTTTGGTTCCTTGTTTTCTCTGGTCCCTGTGTCTCCCCCTGTGAGGTTCCTGGTCCCGTCTCTTCCTGTTTTATTTTGGTAGTCCTGTGTTCCCCCTGTCTCATGTCTGGCTTTGCTTCCCCCTGTGATTTCCCTGATTTGCTTCACCTGTTGTGCCCAGCTGTTTTCTCTTGCCCCGATTGCCCTCATGTGTACTTAAGCCCTCAGTTTTCTTCCGTTCCTTGTCGTGTCATACGTAGTTGGTTGCTCCCTGCTGTGTCCCTTTGTGTTTCCTGGTCTCCCCGGTCTCCCCCTAACTTGTGTATTTCCCAGGGGGAGTTCCTGTGTGCTTTTTGTTTTCCCTATCTGTTATTAAACCTGCGTTCCCGGAGCTCTGCATTTGGAGTCCTGCCTCCTTCCTTCCCTCGCCGCAGCTTTCAACCGTGACAGAATGACACGACCACAAGTGGACCCCAGCATCTTCAGCGGCACTCGCCTGGCTCTAAGGGGACCGACTGGCCGGAACGGTCCCCGGCGGCGCCACCCACCCGCCTCTCCCTCCGCCTGACAAGCCCGTTGGGAGGTGTCCGCTGGACCCCTGCGAACGGGCGCTGGACCTCTGTCACCGATGGTTCCGGCAGCCCTGTGACAAGCAGGGGAGACAACTGGCGTGCAGTCTCCATGGGCTGTTATTGGACTTCCCCGGGCTGATGGACACCATGCCTACATTGACGAGGGGCTATGTAGTGCATATCATGAGCTGGGCTGCGCTTCCGGTTCCTGTTCCGTGGGTGGAGGCGGCCACGGAGAGACCGACCTCTGCCCCCGTACCTGTCCCACGGGTGGGGGCGGCCAGACCCAAGCCTTCACCCCAGCCTCAGTCAGTCCCAGCTTCCTCTCTGGCTCCCACTCTCGTCCTATCTCCCACTCCAGCTCCCTCCCTAGCTCTCTCTCTGGCCCCAGCTCTAGCTCCCTCTCTGGCCCCAGCTCTAGCTCCCTCTCTGGCCCCAGCTCTAGCTCCCTCGCTAGCGACTGTCCCAGCCGCCGTGGCTCCGGCTTCCCCACAGTCAGCAGCCGTGGCTCCGGCTTTCCCACAGTCAGCAGCCGTGGCTCCGGTTTTCCCTCAGTCAGCTGTCCCGTCAGCTTTCCCCCCGCTTCAGTCAGCCGTCCCGTCAGCTCTTCCCCCACCTCAGTCAGCCGTTCCGTCAGCTTTCCCGCAGCTTCAGTCAGCTGTTCCGTCAGCTTTCCCGCAGCTTCAGTCAGCTGTTCCGTCAGCTTTCCCGCAGCGTCAGTCAGCTGTCCCGTTAGCTGTCCCGTCAGCTGTCCCGTCAGCTTTCCCGCAGCCAGCCATAGCGGCGCCGGCTTCTTCTCAGCCAGCCATAGCGGCGCCGGCTTCCTCCCGCTCTCAGCCTGCTGTAGCGTCGCCAGCTTCACCCCGCTCTCAGCCTGCCGTAGCGTCGCCGGCTTCCTCCCGCTCTCAGCCTGCCGTAGCGTCGCCGGCTTCACCCCGCTCTCAGCCTGCTGTAGCTCCAGCCCCCTCTCACACTCGCTCAGCTGTAGCTCCAGCCCCCTCTCACACTCGCTCAGCTGTAGCTCCA